>VDFB02341307.1:0-45849 GCA_007258455.2 Sequoia sempervirens
ATATTCTTCATCCTCTATAAGTCTCTGAAATAGATAAGAAATGGAAGCTATTCCAACATTTTGAAAGGTAAGAAATAATAAAAACCATAATCCTCATAAGAACATCAAGAGAATCTCCTCCCATATATCTACTTCTATTAATAATTCTTTTATGCACTACTATTGAATACCTTATTTATGAAATATGACAACTTGCAATATGACGGACTCCCATGAAAACAAGAAAATGTGATATGATGAAGAATACTTTTGAAAAGAAGACCCCATGTGTAAACTATAACACTATCAACTCTATCCATTCACCATCTCGATATAACATTGAATGATCAACGCTTACTTTGGAATGAAGCAACTTTGACTTTTGCATCAACACCATGAAAGGAATGTAGCAATGCTAAATTTTGCATCAACACCATGAAAGATACCTTCAATTTTTGCATCAAAACTAAGAAGTGGAATGAATAAATAGGTACCCTCTATCATCTTTGACATCTAGGACATGCATCAACATACTCTCTACCATCTTCGACATCTGTGACAACCATCAACAAACCTTATGTCATCTTTGACATCTATGGAAAGCATCAACAAACACCATGAAATGCATCAATCACCCAACACCACATAATGAATACAAGTATCATTGATTGAAATGGTGCCATTTATTGGCATAAATGTTTGACATCAATGACAAACCTTTGACATCAATAAAAAATAAATCAACAAACTTCCCTTTGTCATTGAATCTATGACAAACCTTTAACATCAATGACAAACCAATCAACAAACTCCCCCTTTGTCATTGATGGAAAATAAAATTTCTTACAACCTATCACTCCCCCTTTGACATAAAATGGAAAATAGCTACATGCTCCTCATGCAAAATAGATATACCTCCATTGAGAGAATAGGACCTTTAATCTTGTCTACAACACTAGAAACTGTATAAACTGGCATAACAATATGTCTAAAAATACTTGGAAAAATAGAGAGCAGTTTAATCAAAACATATCACTATCACACTATCACCATACTCTCAAGGAAAATAAATGCATATTACTTTCAATATTGAAGTATGAAAGATTGAAAAACTATATTGTCATATCAATATGGCTGATGCATAACACTATCAATGTGGTCATGATTGTCAATACATAGGGATAGTCACCAAACCCCTTGATTGAGATCTAAAAACTAATGAATATCACTATCAAGCTATCACTTGAAAATTTTTAAATCCTTTGTGACTGAATCATAGATATGAATAGAATTGTGCAAGATAATATAGTCCAAAAACTGATGAATACTACTATCAAACTTGGACTAAAATCTGCAAACATCACTATGACTGAGATCACTAGAAAATAGTGACTGAGAAAACATATAGGGAAATCACTAAATGTTTTCAAAGCCACAAGTACAAACCATGAAAGAATGTTAACAACAATCATGGCAATGGAGAAGAGTAGAAGGAATAACATTGTCTAAGAATCATTTCATTTTTCAAGATGCATATAACATAGTCACTATAATTTTAAAACAAGGACTTCCACTAACACCATATCACTGTTCAAAGTAGTATCATTATTTCAACATTTGACAGTGACTACTAGAATTGTAAAAACAAGAACATCTATAATAAAATTCAGAATCAATCAAGAAATGAAGCTAAATATGAAACAAACATTTAAGATTCAGGGACAAGGATTAAAGATATAATCTCTCCCTAAAACCATGTTGAAAAGAAATAATTTAGTGAAGAGAGGAAAGAGAAATAACACTTGATCTCTTTCTCAACTATTCAAATGCATCCTTCTCTAAAGGTTGGGTAAAGATATCTACTACCTGATTAGCATAGATCACAACAACTAAAAAGTCCTCACCTTTTATTTTACAATATAAGTTGCTATCTACTCCACCTTTAGTGAATCCTTGATCATGCAAGTACTTGTCCAACCTGGAGTACCATGCTCTAGGTGCTTGCTTCAAACCATAAAAGGCCTTTCTCAGTCTATAAACATATTGATGCCATCCTTCACATTTAAAGCCTCCAGGCTACTCCATATAGACCTCGTCTTCAAGGTTTCCATTGAGAAATGTTGATTTCATATCCATCTGGTATACCTTAAAGTTCTTGTAAACAAAGAATGCTAAGAATACCATTATGGCTTCTAGCCTTGCCATAGGTTCAAAAGTCTCATCAAATTCAATACCCTCAACTTGAGAGTACCCCTTACAAACAAGTCTTGTTTTATTTCTTGCAACCTTTCCATTTTCATCCAGTTTGTTCCTAAACATCCATTTTGTACCAATAATGTTCTTGTCTTCAAGCCTAGGAAATAACTCCCATGTCTTGTTCTTCTCTATTTGGCTTAGTTCTTCCTCCATGGCCTTAACCCAACATTCATCCTTGCTAATCTCATTGTAATTTTTTGGGTCTATTGTTGATAACAAACAAAGATTGGCTTGGTTACTTGATTTAGTAATTTTTCTTCTTGTTTGCACTCGTACATTTTTGTCCCCAATAATATGCTCTTTAGGGATGATTTCTTTGTATATATTTTGGAGGAGTCTTTGTCATAGCCTCAATAGGTTTTTCAAATGTCTCTTCTTCCTTTAGAACCTGTTGTTCTTATTCAAATTCAAATTCTTCTTCAACATCTTCTAACTGTTGTTTACTAGGCAACAACTTTTCATCAACTTTAATAAATATAGTACTTTCAACAATTATTTTGAGTCTCTTATTGAAACACTTATATGTTTTGTTATGTGTAGAATATCCTAAGAATATACCTTCATCATATCTAGATTCAAACCTTCCCATACCTTCTTCATCTCTCTTAATAAAGCATTTCCTACCAAAAATCCTAAAATAACCAACATTGGTTGACTTACCATCCCAAAGTTCATATGGAGTTTTTTGGTACTTACCCTTAATTTCACTCTATTTAGAGTATAGACAACTATATGGACAATCTATTTCCAATAATTATTTAATAGATTTCCATCATGAAGAATTGTCCTATCCATCTCCTTGATTGTTTTATTCTTCCTTTTTGCAACACAATTTTCCTAAGGTGTCCTTGAGGTTGCAAATTTTCTTTTAATACCATGGTGATCACAATAATATAAAAAAAAATTGAGGTGTATTCCAAACCTTATCAAACCTCAAGAATTTGTTTTTTTATTCTGATTCCTTCTCAACCATCTTCCTAAAGATCTTGAACCTTTTGAATGCCTCTGATTTGTTCCTAAGAAATGCCACCCTAGTCATCCTTTAATAGTCATCAATTAAAAGCATGAAGTATCTCTCCCCATTTAAAGATCTAATACTTGTAGGACCATAGAAATTTGTATGCACTAACTTAATATTTTTGTAGATGAGTGTTATTTTTTCTTGAGACCGATTTTGGTTTGCTTCCCATGTTGGCATTCATTGCATATGCTACTCATAGGCTTGTTGATTTTAGGCATGTCTCTTAAATTTTGATTTCTACTAACTTTGATTATATTATCAAAGTGTAGATGTCCAAGACTTTTATGCCACAACCAACTTTCTTCCACTTTTCCCATAAGACAAATGCTTGCATATCCATCTTTGGTTTTAGTCCTTATGAGACTATACACATTTCTTTTGTCCTTAAACCTCTAGTCATTGACTTTCCTAATTTCTTCCTTATTTCAAAAACTTTATCATGAAGTAAAACATTATATCCACTATGACAAATCTGACTGATACTCAAAAAATTATGTTTAATACCTTCAAAAAAGTAGACTTCATGAAGAGGTGTTTTTCCATCTAAAATAAATGTACCTTTACTTCTAATTTGGATGGTAGTATTGTCTCCAAAATTGGAAAACCCTCCATCACGATATTCAAATTTGGTGAATTTTCTCTTCTCACCTATCATGTGTTTTAAACAACCACTATCTAATATCCACAAATCCTTCTTCTTAGCATGTAGGGAAGCTTGCACAATCATTGATTTTTTTAGTTTTAGTGACCTTTTCTTTTTTCCTCCAAACAAATTTTGACTTATCCTCCTTATCAAGGTTTTTAAGATTCATCTTCTTCATGAAATGATCATTACCCCTTTTCTTTTCTTCATCAAGACTAGGTCTACAATACTTGGCTATGTAACAAAAGTTTTATAATTATGGCATCTTAGACTGCTTAACACCATGAAAGGAGTTCTATTAATAAAGTTAGATCTTCATCTAAGGACAACCTTACAATCATTAGCTTTGTCACCATACTAGTTGCAATAGAAACAATAACTATAAAATTAAGAGTTAAATTTGAATGATTCATTCCTTCTTGAAACTTGTGAATCCTCTATTTTTGATTTTTGATGAACTATCTGCATTAACATTACATTGTTAGGACATTCATAATCAACATGTGCATCAACTTAATTAATTTTCTCAACTTCTTCCTTTTGAAGGTCATGCGTTTTTTATTTTTATCCAACTTCATACCCCAAACCAATCATATCTTTGAATCTCTTTTGTTTTCCCAAAAGATCTGCCAACCTTCTATTGTCATACCTTTATAACCTCTTCCTTAAACTCACAATTTATGTGGCTAAATCTTGGAAAATATTCTCTTTGGCTTCCAACTTTTTTATCACATCTTCAATTCTTTTACTCTCTTCAAGTTGAGTTTTTAGACTGATTATAAGTTGATCTAAATCTTTGATTATTTTGACATCTTTCAAGGTTTCCTTCTACAATATTTTTATCTCCTTTATAACACAAGGTAATTCTCCTTCAAAGTCTATTTCACTTTCTTCAACTTGTTGGTCCTTATCAGAAATATTGTCACATTTATCATTTTATTTTTATTTGAACATATAATATCAGCCATGAATAGAGTTTCTTCTTCTTCATTCATTTTTAACCCTTCAAAGTTTTCTCTAAGGGTTTGCAACTTGGCTTCCTTGATTATGACATCACCTTGATAAATATTGACTAACTTGTCCCAAACATCTTTTTCTCTCTTACAATGCATGACTTTAACAAGGATCTCATTTTTCAAACAACCAAGAATGACATTCTTGGCCTTGGAATTGCACTCATAAGCTATCTTTTCATAAGCAATAGAAGGGGGTTGTGAAGGAACTATATAATGATTTTCTACTAATATACATACATCAAATCCTAAAGAATACAACTAAAACTCCATCCTAATACTCCAAAAAAAAAAATTAGTGCCATCAAATAGAGATTATTTTGAGGTAGAATACCCTTCCTGATTAGCCATAGTATTCTACTATTATGATCAACCAAAGTTGATTAAACTTCTACAAGGAACCTTTCTCTAATACCAATTGTAGGAATACTCAAGATCACTAAGAGAGGGGGTGAATCAGTGATGCACAAAAAAAAAGCAAATTTTGAGTAGCATAAAATTTAATGGAAACACATAAAGATCACCATGACACAATATTTATCAGTGGAAAACCATAGAAAGGGAAAAACCAATGTGTTAGTGTTGGTTGGGTTTGAAGAACCAATCCAATCCTCACAAATTGTTCACTATTAGGTCTCACTAAATACAATAGAGCACCAACTACTTATGAAATACAAGACCACCAACTCTAATGTGAAACACAAGAGCACCAACTCCAATGTGAAATATAGGAGCACCAACTCCAATGTGAAATAAAAGAAAAAACTATAGATTACTACTCTTTTTAGAATATGCTTCAGAAAAATAATCATTCGCCCCTTATTTCTACTTGCATACATACATGTCAAAATTTCTTTACAAGAATATCGTTATCTCAACAAAGATAAAAAATACTTAAACTGATGTATGTACGAATAAAAAACTTTCAGTCTCTACATGCATCTTGAATGTAGCCTTCTTTGTAAGAACAAATTGATGTCACATTAATAATTTCACACAACTATATCTCCTATTATGATAATCAAAACCCTAGACAATCCTAGACTTCAATCACATGGATATTTTCTCATTCATAACACTAATACACAAATTCACATGCTATTCTTACTTCCAATCAACCTCTAGTTACCAATGATATCAATTAGACCATACTAATCTATGCAAAGAAAAACACATTTCATGTATACAACCTTTAAGAGGAATCATATAACCCTTTTATATATTGTTATTCCATTCTTCCTCTCTATTCATTTTCATAAAAAAAACATGCTATCACCATCTTCAAAATCTTCTCACAAATCCCAAACTTTGATTAAATTTCCTAGATGCACTGACAGAGATACCCATTACATCACTACTAGAAAATAGTTACAAAAATATGTGTAACTAAACCTAGAGAAATGACACTCAAATGCCCATAAAAGTGATAACCTCAAGAAGTAGATGATCCTAAGTTTGAAAGAGGACCTTGGATCTTCAACACCCACCGATACATCAATTAAATAACAACCATTAATCTTATTGCGGGCAGTATTATATAAGCCTTTAGCCTGTCTAATCGGTTACACCTAAGTGTAGGGGCCAGTTGCTCATCGATATTATACCATCAAGTAATCACTTAAGTGAATTTCCATTATGTTTACTCGGTCAACAAGAAAATATAGCATAAAGGTAACTATGTATTGATGACCTTCATAAGCTATAAGCCATAGATCTTAGGGTATAGTATAGAGTTAGGGGCTTAGATATGATTATTGCTTTAGGTTATAAGATATAGAGATCTTAGCAACCAAAAACATAAAATTGGGTTACTACCATTTTCTTCATACTCTATAAGTCTCTGAAACATTTAAGAAATAGGAACTATGTCAACATTTTTAAAGGTGAGAAGCAATAATAACCCTAATCCTCATAACAACATCAAGAGAATCTCAAACCATATCTCTACTTCTTAATCATGATTTTATGTAAAACCCTACTACTAAATACCTAATTTATGAAATATGAAAAATTTTGATATGATGGACTCTTGTGAAAAGAAGAACTTGTGATATGATGAAGAATTCTTGTGAAAAGAAGACTCCATGAGTGAACTATAACACTATCAAATCTATCCAATCACCATATCAATATAACACTAAATGATCAACACTCACTTTAGAATGAAGAAACTTTGAATTTTGCATCAACACCATGAAATGAATGTAGCAACACTAAATTTTGCATCAACACCATGAAAGGTACCTTCACTTTTTTCATCAACAAGCGGGTGACCCCACAATAGTGGTTTACAATTTTTGGCCAAACTGGACACTAAAATAATTTTTTTAACTAAATATTCACTTTCGGGCACCTATAGCGCCTAAACCGTGAGGAATTTGAAGATGATGCAAACTAGAGTTTCATGAAATTTTGTCTATAGATTCTAAAAATATTTTTTCAATTTTTTTGCATTCAGATTGCACTTCTTTTTCCATCTCCCTCAAAAACTAGTTTTTTTTAGAAAACAACATTTTCAAAAAGTGATGCTCACCGCATAACGCATAACTTTTTTTCCATGAAGGATAAAATTTCATTTCTTTCGAATTGAGATTCGTAACTCTGATATCTAGTGCTTCCACTTGGTTAGATAGTTTTTTACTAAACATTTTTTCTCTAATTAAGTTTCGAATTTAAACCAATTATAATTCAGACATAGCGCGACTATATAACGTGTAACTTTTTTTGTATGTATCAAAATTCAATATTTTTTTCTTTGTTGGAACAAGGAATTTAATATCTGGTGCACTAGTATTTTTATTTTTATTTTTAAATAATTTTCTATTTTTCCACATGTAGAAAGAGAGCTTAATTTTCGGTGAAAAACCTACATTCACAAGAAATAAAAATAAATATAATTATTAAATTAAATTTATTTAAAATTATAATTTTTGGGAAGCTTATAATAAGGACTACATACTTGAAAAAAATAAATTTTAAATTAATTCATTTGATCCCCCAAAAGGTAAATAAAAGTGGTTTTTTATCAGCATTTTGATAGGTGTAAAGGAGACTTGTTATAGGTATGGTTTAAAACTAGCGGGGTTATATCCAAGGGGGTTTGATTTAAGGTAGTTTGATCAAACCCTCTTCAATTGGAATTCTTTAAATGGAACCTTTTAAGGCTTAAATCATTAAATTTTCTAAAAATATGTGATTTCAGTAAAAATCAGTTCCTCCCAGAAATTGTAAACTAGCTTTGTGGGATCAGCCCACTAAGAAGTGGAATGAATTAACAGGCGCCCTTATTCATCTTTGACATCTATGAAAAGAATCAACATACTCATGTCATCTTTGGAATTTGTGACACGCAACAATAAGCCTTCTTTTATCTTTGATAGCTATGAAAAGCATCAACAAACACCATGAAATTCATCAATCACCAAACACCATAGAATGAATAAAAGTACCATTGATTGACATCAATGTTTGACATTGTAAGGATGAAAAATGTATCCCTCTACATTTTCACACTTTTTTGGGCCCTCCTCATTAAATTGAGAATAATGATGCCTTGATTTAGTGTTGTGAAAAGGTGAAAATTGTTTGGGCTCTCTTTCACCTTTAGGGTTTTGGACCTAAAAGGAGAGAGAAAATCTTCACACTCTTCACTCAAGAATAAACCCTTGAGATTTCCATGCACAAGAGATTGAGATCTTGAAAAGGGATTGTCCTAAAGGTTGAGTGAGATCTAATGAGGGGTTCACCACTGAGTTTATACTTGAAAAAGACAATGCAATGCAAGTTATAAGATAAAATCCTAATTGAATGCAAACTAACTTTAAATGACCTAGACAAATGAATAAAATGAAATAGAAAGTTATGAAATAGAAAGTGTGCACTTGGGAGGCTGGAGAAGGTAGAATGGAGGTTTAGAATTCTAGAATATCTATTGTTAATGCTAATTAGGACTCATTTTCTAATCTGGGAAAATCATTCCAATTTCTAGGAAAATGTGTAGGTATAGGTTTCAGCCAAAAGGGTATCTGGATCTGTGAAAATATTTATCAAGCCTATACAATGGGACTCATTTTCCACTTGTGGAAAATCAGTCCACTTCTGATTTTCTGGAAATTCCAAATCTGATTATGTTCCTCTCAGTCTACTTTGTTCTTTTTCACTAGTTTCTGAATCTGAAACTATAAATTACCACCTGGGTATGTGTAGGATCATCATGGAAAAAACAAGCCCTTAAGTGGCAAAAAATTTAGAAAAATCAGAGTTAGGAAACTTCACATAAAAATTTGAATAAGTTATCTATATTATTTCAAAAATATGTAACAATATACTCTATAGCAAATTGAATGTAGTTTCTAAACTACTAGGTTTATTTATTTATTTTAAATCTATTTGGTGAAAATTTGAAATTTCAATGAAGTAGTACTTAAATTTCAAGGAAAAAATAAGAAGTAGGTGTCAGTCTGACCACCCTAACCACAATAAAATGATAATATTTTTTTATAAGATTTTAGATATAAGTAGAAGACTCATGTCCCAATGTGATGCATATTTTTTTGTAATTTTTCTCCAACTAAATAATTAATTATGAATTTTTCATTACAAATTTAAAAATATATAAAAAATTGTATGTCTAACCACCTTAACTTGGTCAGAACTTCATCAAATTAAATTTTTATTTTAATCCTATAGTATGTGAAGCATAGAATGTGACACATGTTTTGGATTCAAAAAATGTGATACTATTTGAAAGCTATAGATGTTTTTCAATCAGCCTATCAATCAAGACTTTAGTCATAATTCAAATAGAAAATGAATAATAATTATTTATTAAATTCAAAGTAAAGAATAATTTATATTGGTGGAAAGTTGAGAATCTCTTTATAAACCCTTTTCGTTTTATCAATTTTGAGCAAAAAAAAAGTCATCAGCCACATACCCTACTCATACCCATCATATCACCACTTTTGGGCCCATCATAATCCTGCACATACCCACCTAGAGACCTTCTCCAAACTTCTCCAAGTCTTGATGAAAACTTTAGAGATTCAAACACTTTTCTCCAACTTTACTTCTTGAAAAATATGCAACCTATCCCAAACCCTAGCAATAAGGTGTTGCAAATATGCTTGAAATGGTGGCAATGGATGTGGTTCTTTACTCTTGCTTGAATGGAGTTGATCTTGTTTGAAACACTTGCTTGAATCACAAACTCTACATCACAATTGTTAGCACAATAACAAACATGATGAATGCAATCTTTGACATGATGATTGTCACTTGAAGAATGCTCTAAAATGCTTGATAATCTACCCTTAAAATGCCTTGAATGCTCAAATTCTCTTGTGAACTCTCTTGAATGCTAGGTGACTTGTAAATTTGCTAGGTGAGAATATGAGTGAAAGAACCTTGCATTTATACTCAATTATGCAAGAATTCCTGAAATTACAACACTACAATCTGACATTGAATTTAGGAGAATAAAATCACACCAAAAATTTGAATTAAATTTGAATTTTGGTCAAGTGGGACTCATTCAACCAAAGTGGTGAATGATTCCCATCAGAGATAATGTATGGGACCAAAAACAAAAAGTGCTTAGGAATGTGTGAAACCTGTATCAAGGCCAAAAAGACCTAGGTGGGAATCATTCACCTAAGGTTGTGAATGAGTCTCATACACTAAATCTAGGCCGCACAAGCTAGGAACACCTGAGTTATGATTGGTTACTGATTAATGTCAGGATTATTCTCGAAAAGATGCAATAAATGAGGCTTGTGCATGCAAAATAGGGCCAATTAAAGCATAAGAAAGCCCAATTATTAATGATAAGCCTAGATAAGTGTGAAAGTGGGTAACAACACTTTACAAAACTCCAAATAAGGCCAGATTAAGGTTGATTATGTTTAAAATTATGTTCATTATGCTTAGTTATTTGATAAAACCCTAGAAAAGAGTAAAAGTGTGTTACAACACTTCATAACACTTTTGCAAGGCACCATTAAATTCCATTAGTTCACAAGGTCCCAAGACCTAATGTGAATGTCTTATCCACATTACAACACTAAATAAAGTAAACATTGAGCCAAAATCCACAAAGAGGGCCCAAACAAGTATGAAAATGCAAAGGGATATATTTTACTACACTACATTTAGCCCCCACTTTAGTAAGAGGATGAACTTGCTTCAAATGCACACTAAAGTAGGCAATCATGCATCAATTGGGGATCAAATGTACCAATGCTAATAAGATGAGATGACAACGATGAAGAGGGGTGATCAAGCCCCCAATATTAAGATCTTATGACAAACCAACATAGGCACAAAAGAACATAGATGAAAAATATATAGAGAACAACGACAAGGCACAAGCATACACTTGCAAAGATGAAAAAGAGAAAAGGGGAAATAAAAGAATCAAATCAAGCTTTGATTGTTTTTCCATAATAGTGTGGATCAGATCTAGGCTATTTTTCCAAGAAACATGTACTCACTTTGAGGTGATGGAAGTTCTCTTGGCTGTCTGTTGAGTGAGAAGTCCTAAAAGGTGAGAAACATACACTCATGGCTAGTACACACTCACACACATGCAAGTGACTATGGGGAAATTCATGCCTCAGATTGGGCTTCCCACTCAAACCATACCAAAGTTATACCCCCTGATAACTTTAAGAAGGCACCACAAAAATGATTTTCGAGCTTCATGAGATAAGCAAAACTTTGTATGCTTGGAGCTCATGACCAAACAAGATGGCTCTATAGGAATGAAAGCTATGTTATGTAAGGTGGACATATAATTATAAATGAAAAATGAAAAAATAGGAAATTTTCAAAGGAGTCTTTCTTAGTTCATGTGAAATCTTTAACTTAGGGAACATTGTGCCTAATGTGTCCAAGAGAGGACCAATCAAAGAATAGAAAATTTGCAACTTAGGGAATGCAATGTGTCGCATCAAGCCACTAAGAGGAATGTAATATGTTGAGATATATCATGCTCTTGAAGGACATCACACCCAATGTCATCCACAAAGTGACAAATGCATCGTATGGGGTATGTGTAGGATCATCATGGAAAAAACAGGGCCTTAAGTGGCAAAAAAAATTAGAAAAATCAGAGTTAGGAAACTTGATGTAAAAATTTGAATAAGTTATCTATATTATTTCAAAAATATTTAAGAATAGAATCTATAGAAAATTGAATTTAGTTTCTAAACTACTAGGTTTGTTTAAAAAAAGAAATCTATTTGGTGAAAATTTGAAATTTCAATGGAGTACTTAAATTTCAAGGAAAAATAAGAAGTGGTGTCTATCCGACCACCCTAACCACAATAAAATGATAATATTTTTTATAATATTTTATATATAAGTAGAGGACTCATGTCGATGTGATGCATATTTTTTGTAATTTTTTTCCAATTAAATAATTAATTATGAATTTTTATTACAACTTTTAAAAATATAAAAACTCACATGTCGACCACCTTAACTTGGTCAACCTTCATGAAATTCACTTTTTCTTTTAATCCTATAGTATGAGAAGCATAGAATGTGACACATGTTTTGGATTCAAAAAATGTGATATTGTTTGAAAGCTATAGATGTTTTAAATCATCTATCAATCAGACTTTAGTCATAATTTGAATAGAAAATGAATAATAATTACTTATTAAATTCAAAGTAAAGCATAATTTATATTGGTGGAAATTTGAGAATCTCCTTTAAAACTTTTTTGTTTCATCAATTTGGGTAAAAAAATTTCGTCAGCCACATACCCATCATATTGCCACTTTTTGGCCCATCATGATCCTGCACATACCCATGAAGTAAGAAGGTTGCACCAAGAACCATAAATCCAAATTAGCAAATGATAAATCCAAAAAAAGAAGACATGAGAGCCAACTTGGAAAGCCCTATGCCAAGTCATATGTTTCCAAGTAAACTTGCGTCATGTAAAAGAAAAAGAAAAGAGAGGGGTTGGCCCCAAAATTAAAACACCACACATAAGGGATCTAAGGATTTGGTAAATCAGTATCTTCTTTGCTACAATGTTTTTAGAGAGCTCAGAACTGTCATCATCCCCTAAATACATGTATAGAATTGGAAGAATGACACAAAGAGAACAAAAACAAAGAAAAACCTTTTGGATCAATATGGTAGAGACATAGGGTGTCTCGACACCTTGCATCATCCTCAAAAGGAAAACATAAGACAAATGAAAAAGAGAAAAAGAAAAGCCTTTTGGGTCAAGATGGAAGAGATATAGGGTGTCTCAACACCTTGCATCATCCCCAAAATGAAAACAAAAGACAAATGAAAAAGATATAAAGAAAAAGAGTGAAAGATATGCATGACATAGAGAAGAATGAAGGTACAAATAGAGGAATGTCACAAAGAGAGAGAGAGAGAACATCAAACAAAACATCATAGGGGATCACCTTACACACATGAAATCGCACCAAAGAAAATGAAAAAGAAAAAATACAAAATACTAGTAAGGAAAATGTGAGTCAACCTATGAGCAAGTCATCCACCTCCCAATCTCACTCTATATAATCAAAAGGTGAATAACGAACCTAAGGGATAATGACAAATGCATTACTAGGACAAGGATATCAACTTCTTGTCCCCACTAAGTGCGAGAAAATAAAGAGTCGAGGTAGGTGATGGGAAAGGTCATGTAATAGTGAGAATATCATGTTCTATAACTATTACATGACAAGGGGTGAAAAAATATTAAGCTAGGAAATCACATGATGGCAATCATTTCCATCAAGGTGAAATATTTTCAATACTATTTGGAATGCATGACACTCATCGATACTATGTCCGAGAGTTCAATAATATGCGCAATGTGGGACTTTTGCATTTTTAGGATATAGTACTAATATATTCATAGGTGGTAATGTTATTAGTTATTTGTTCAAAAGAAATTGTAGTTTCCTTTCACTTTCAGGTGGTGGGCAAGGAGATTTTAGTTTTTGTAACCTATAAGTTCTCTTGTGTTTGCTAGATTCACCCATTCCTTTAACTGAATGTGAAGGAGGGGAGCCTAAGGTAATCCTCTCATCCTTTTCCTTGTTATGAGTGATTGGTTGTTCTTTATGGACATTCAGATCAAGAGGGGAATCAAAGATCATTGTACCATCACTTCAAAGCCTTAGATATTCTATAGGAGGCTTTATGTTATGAGAGGGATCTTGATATCATAATCCCTTTGTGTTTTCATCAGTTGGTATTTTCTCTAAGAGTTAATGAATTTCATGTTCACTTGTTGTATCACATCCTTGTTTACTCAAGATTGTGAAGCATTTTCCATATGTTTCTTCAAGATTGATGGGAATGTTTTTTATTTTATTATCATAAAATGGTTGAGTATTTGCTTCTCTAGAGGAACTAGGTTCACCTATTGTAGTGAACTTAGGTTCAACTTTTGTTTCAGGATGTAAGTAACCAAACATCTCAAGAGGTGGTATGGTAGGAGGATTTGGTTGGTTCATTGATGGATAGAAGGATGCATTGAATTCAATATTATTAAGAAAATCATTTAGGAACTTATTCATGTTGTCATCATCTTCCCCAATTATGTCAACATCACGAGGACATGCATTAGGAGTTGAGTGAGCATGAGTGAGTTCAATTTTGTTAGGGTCACTTCTGAAGGCACAACTTGACACATCCACTAAGGACTTTACTAACATCCAAAGCTTATTAAAGAACATATCCATGATGCAAATTTTAGATGCTAAACTATGCAACAATGTTGTAAATGAAATTTTAATTTTAAGCAATGCACAAGATGAATGAAACAAAAAGGTAACAACAAAAAATAGAAACTTATAGAATGAAGTTTAAATGCTAGAAAATGCACTACAAAATGTGCAGAGGGACTAATTCACCCAAGGTGGAAAATGAGTCCAAGTACTGATTTTTTTGAAAATTTTCAAAAAAATTGAATTAAATTTTATGCCTTTTATGTTTTCTTGTCTATGTATGAGATGAAAATGTAGAATTTAATTAATTTTCAATGAATTTAAGTGTAATAATGCAAACTAAATGAGCTTTTTACTAATGCAAATTTTGAAACCCTAGAATGCAAATTAACCAATGCAAAACCTAATGCAATGTTAATGCAAGCTAAATATAGGATGTATAAGCACTCCAAATCAGAATTATGATGTTCTAAATGTAGGTTCACCACAATGAAAAGTTGAAAATTGTTTGGACTCTCTTTCACCTTTAGGGTTTCAAACCTAAAAGGAGAGAGACAATTTTCACACTCTTCACTCAAGAACAAACCCTTGAGAATTCAAAGAAAAGGAGATTGAAATCTTGCAAAGGGACTGTCCTAAAGGCTTAATGGGATCTAATGAGGGGTTCATCACCAACTTTACACTTGGATACGACAATGAATTGCAACTTCTAAGACAAAGCCCTAATTGAATGAAAACTAACTTGAAGTGACCTAGAGAGATGAATAAAATGCAAAAGAAAGTTATGAAATAGAAAGTTTTCACTTGGGAGGCTAGAGAAGGTGGAATGGAGGTCTATAATTCTAGAAAATATGCTATTAGTGTTGATTGGGACTCATTTTCCAAGCTAGGTGAATCAGTCTAGTTTCTAGGAAAATGTGCAAGTATAGGTTTTAGCCAAAAGGGTATCCGGATCTATAAAAAACTCTGATAGGCCTATATAGTGGGACTCACTTGTGGTGAATCAATCCACTTCTACTTTTCTTGACATTTCGAAGCTAATTTTGTTCCTCTTGTTCTACTCTACTATTTTTGACTAGTTTCTAGATCCAAAAGTACAAATTACCACCTATAGACCTTCTCCAAACTTCTCCAAGTCTTGATGAAAACTTTAGAGATTCAACAACTTTTCTACAACTTTACTTCTTAAAAAATATACAACCTATCCCAAACCCTACCAATAAGGTGTTCCAAATATTCTTGAAATGGATGCAATAGATGTGGTTTTTGTTGGATTTTAGTTGTTTTGTGGTTTCTCCTTGATGTCAAAAGTTGATACTATATGCCTTGATGTTTCAATGTTGATAAGGACAAGCTACCAAGTTCACACATCATGTTTCAATGTGGTTAGCATATTCAGTGGTTCAGTTCTGGCATTTTGGCATTGACATTGTGATGCTTGATTCAGTCTTGGCTTACTCTTGGTCTATTCCTGTTTTGGCATTCGGTACCTTGGCTATGGACAATATTATGGCTTTGGTTTACATTCATATTTTTTTATATCTTGTGGTACTCATCAAGTTGAGATTCATGTGCAAATAAATGTTATCTTGCTTATACAAGTCTTGGTTATGGTATTGGATTTAAGGTGATACCATCTTATATGTTTGATCATTATATCATTTTGATACTGAATTAGATGGGACTCATTTTGGCATGATGACTTTTAGTACTTGCTTGATTCTATTCAGACATATATAGGTGATTGCTCTGTTACATCATTACTCAAATTGAAGATAATATGGTTTTGGTTCTATGGCATTTGGCTTCAATTCACATGAGGTATATTTCTTTCTCACGGGGCTCTTTCAAGCTATATTTCATGCTATACCAGGTATTGATACATGGTCAAATTTGTATTCATGAGTTGGCTATTGTATATAGCTTCATAAGTTTCTCATTACATGGAATTCATTTTTGACTCAAAATAATACATATATTTATTACCTCTATTTACAAAAGTCAATAACAAATGGTATTTCTTGGACTTACCATATCACTTGAAACAAAGTGTATTTCGACTGTACTTGGGCCTTCACATTTTACATGGGTTCAATATTTGAGTTTCATTCATATGTCATATTTACATATATCTTGGCACATGGTTTATAAGTGATATAAGTTTTTGGTAAATGCCTTGGTCAGAACTGAGGCATTTATTTTTTGTTTTAAAGAGCATTCGCTTTGCACTTAAGCCAACTATAGTGTTTATTATTGAGCTAAGTGTTGATTTGACAAACAATTTTCAAGTAATATTATTTCGGCCCTCCTATATTTGACATGGGATTGACTTTATTTGAAGTCACATGGCAGTGACTAAGGAATATTCAAACTCTTGAGTGATATTGGGCATCAAAAACATAATAGTTTTATCATTTGATTATTATTGTGTTGGTCTCTTCCAGATTCCAAATGATGTTTAATATCATTTGATGTGAACTTCAAACATTATACATTTTTGAATAAACTATTTAAGACTTAGAGATCAAATGGAAAAATAAAGAAAAAAGCATGAGATGAGAATATAGGGTTTGGAACCCTAGCGCTGCCATGATGAAATTGCAGTTATAGGTTGATCAAGATCGTAGTGGTTTTCTTATCTGGTAGTTTATGAAGGGTGGTGAGTTAGTTGGTGGACTCTCCACGAGCTAGAAGTGGAGGTAATACAGGATTTTATAGGATAATTTTTTGTAGTTTGAAACACCATAATAGAGGTAATATCTGAACATTCTTCTTGTTACTTCGAAGTGAAAAAAGTGAAAAATGTAATATTTTGGTTGTTTGAAAAGATCTTGAACCTTGTTCTTTGAATTTATTTTGAAAATATTAAGGAAACCACTATGGCAATAATTGATAGCTTGTTTAAACTATATTTTTTTTAGTTACATTTTTGTAACCCTAAACTCGAGGGTTTTGAAAGTTTTTGCAGACAATCTACATTGTATAAATGTATGGCTTGAAAACATTATTCTATTCAATGGTTTGGAGAAGAGAACAAGAGTTTTGTTGAAGGGTTTTTATAGAGTTATATTTGACGTTTTGAAAAAGTGATAAAAAGAGGGTTTTATTGTGCATTGTCTTTGGTTTTTCTAAAATAGAGAATCATATTCAGATTTGAGTGAGAGTGACTATTTCTTGTACTGTTGCAATCAGTACATTGTGTAATTGGAATTATTGAAGATCATTTTTTTCTATAGATATTTTATGATTGCAAAATAGTGCAATTGTAAGGTCCTTATAGTTTGCAAATTTTGTTGAAAGAAACATTGTAAAGGAGTTGGTGCTCCTATTGAAGTTGGTGCTCCTATTGAATTTGGTGCTTTAGAATTTCAGTGTTGACTTGATGCTCTAAAAATATTGTAATTAAGTTTTGAATTAAGCCTATAAGGCATTTTGGAGTGGTTTTTCTATCCCCAAGAGGGTTTTCCACTCGTCAAGTTCTGTGTCTCTCTTTTGTGTAGTTTGTGCTTAAATTGTTTATGTTTTTCATTATGTCATATGTCAAAATTGCTTATGAAATGCTCTAATGCACTTGCATCATTTCAAGTTGTCTAAAAGTTGAAGGTTTAATTGTTCAAAACTATCATGCAAATGTTCAATGTATGAATGTGATAAATTTGTCACAAGGAAAGTTCAACCTAGTATTATTGTGCTTGCAGTCTTGTGTAAAAGAAAGCATTAAAAATTTGTTCACTCAACATAATTTGAACAATTTACATTATTCTTTAATATGGTTTATTAAGTCACTCATGTTTTGGTTGGTTAAGTCATTAAAAACAATCTCTCTATTCTAAAGCTTTGTAATCACATTGCATATATATATATATATCACTCTTTTGTTCAAGTTCAAAAATTTTAATTATGTATTTCAAGTCATAAAAGTTTTTAATTTACATTACTCTGATTCATCCCCCCTCTCAGAGTAATTCCACTTCCAACAATTGGTATCAGAGCCAAGTTCCTGCATTAGGTTTTACCACCTAGGATTGATTTTGGTATTGGAAGTCTATTTGATTTAAGCACTTTTGGTGTTGTTGTGTTGAGTCTAATATGGAAAAAGGTAGAAGAAATAAGGGAAAGAGAAGTTCACAGCAAAACATTAACAATCTGGATTTTTCTAAACCTAGTGTAAGAAGTGATGAGGAAGTGATCATCAACAACAACTCATAAATGATACAACATTCTATGCATAGAATACCTCAATTTGAAGGTACCAACTTTATTCTATGGAAGCATTGGATGGAAGCTTATTTGTCCTCATTAGGGTTTGATGTGTGGGAAGCAGTAGAAAAAGGTTCCACTATATTTGTAACATCTCCTTTCACACTTGAGGAAAAAATAGTTCTTGAATCCAATGCTACGGCTCTAGATGTTATTTTCAATAGTTTTCCAAATGATATTGTTGTTAAGATTATGTAGTGCAGATATGCAAAGGAAGTCTAGGATAGATTGATTGAAATGCATCAGGTTGGTGAGTTGCAAGAATAGATATCTTTGAAAACTCAAGAAAATTTTGATTCATCTGTAAGTGGTGATTGTGAAAATCCTCATAGTTCTGAAGAAAATCAGTTTGAGTCTAAATCTATAGAGATTATAGATAAACATTCAAATGGAAAAGAAACTAATGAAGTAGATCAATTTTCAAATGAAGTAAATTTTGAACAGGAATTTGATGAGCAAGAAAGTGAGGTTGATTTGGAAGGTGCACTCCTATGTGCTTTAGATACAGTTAAACAACTTAGAAGAGAGAACTTGATTTTAAAGAAGAAACTTCAACAAGAAAAGGATATCAAAGATAAGCTATGCTCAAGTCTTATAGAAGCAAAGATACAAGTTGAAGAAGCTAGAAATATTGAGGAAGTAGCTAGAAATAAACTTAAAGAAAAAGAAAAAAGTATAGAAAAAATTGGCTTGCAAGTGGTTCTACTAAGGAACATTGATAAAGAATCAAAAAAATTAAGTGATGAAGAAATCAATGTGAATGGCTCTATGTCTTTGGATAAAATTATTGGTTCATAGAAAGCTCCAAGTGAAAAACCTAGTCTAGGCTTAGAGGAAGGATAGTGCTCTAAGGTTAAAAAAACACCTAGAAAAAAGGTAGACTTAAAATTTCATGCTACTGATCTTGAAATTGCAGGAAACAAACAACACAAGGATATAAACAAAGGAGGAAGGAATAGAACAAATGGTTTCACAGGGTCTCACTCTGCCTAGCAAGGTAAATTAATGAGGTTTAACTATTCCTTTTTAGGCTAGATTGTTATTCTTATTTTGATTATGGCCATAGAGCATATAAATGTTGGATTAAAGTGAAGAAAAATGATTGGAAAAGGAACTATGGTAATATCACATGCTTCAAGTGTAATCAATCAGGTCATATTACAAGAAATTGTGATAAATTGCTTCCAAAAGATGATGTAAGGGAGTCTAAATCTTCAGTTGTTTGCTATAGATGTAATGAATCTGGTCATACAGCTAGGTTTTGAGGGAGAAATCATCTGGAAATGGATTATTAAGGGTCTGGAGAAGAAGGCAAGAAAAATAGAATGAAGGACTTAGTCTTGTGCATGATGCACAAGGGTCATCTCTTAGCTTTTAATGATTGTTTTGTTTTAACGGGGAGTAATCCAAGATTTTATTTACTATCTCCAAGAAGTCTATAGTGTAACAAGTTTTTTAAGCTTTAGTATAGTTTTTTTACTTCATGTACCAAGAGAAGAGTAGTGGTATATCTGAGTTGTTTGATGGCTTTTAGTAGATGACTGACAGCACACGTGTTAGTATTCTTCATGATCAGAAACGCTTGAATGTTTTTAATGCAAATATTGATCTCAGGGTATCAAGGATGTCATCATATTTTTCCAAGATGACTTTGGAATAAGTATTGTGGTGTGTGTAGCAATCAACATGACCGTAATTTTGTTTGATATGTATTCCTTACATTTTGATAAGTTATTGTATACAGTATTTGTGGTGTTTCCTTATGGTTCAAAAGCTGAGTTATTTGGCAGGTCAGAGTTGCTTAATTCATTCCAAACTTACTTGATTTTGTGTTGATTCAGAAGGATAGTTGTCAGGATGTTTGGGTCTAGTGGTGATATAGGGTATTACAGAAATATTTAACAAGTACAATTTTTTGAACTAACCATGATACATTTTTAAATGTTCTAGATCTTTTTTTTAATATATTTCTGGTTGAAAGTAACTCTTCTTTGATAGAGCATATACAAGATAGCAGTCATTTTGATCTTCAAAATTCGGTGATACAAGACTTGACACAAGTATGCATTAATTTGGCTACTTGCATCTTGGGGCAGTAAGAACTATGTTGATATCAAGTTCATTTTTCTTTGTGATCATTGTAAAATGTTGATTAATTACTTGTTTCCTATCAAATTTGTCAAAATTTTACAAGAGTTGATACTTGCTCATTTGTTAATGACTTATTAAATGGTGAATAAGGAGAACTTTAGGAAAATCATTCCTGTTAAAATTGATTTGGAAATTATAAAGATTTTTGTTTTAATAATACAGTGATATTTGGTTGAGAAATCATATGATGATGTGGCATGACTGCTTGTTAAATCCTTTGATCCTGACATTAACAATCTATATATTCTTGACCTTGGATTTTCAGGTTTATGATTAGGTAATAGGTACATAGTGATATGGATTAATCTTGGCATTAGTACTTGGTATATGGTGTATACCATCATTCTTAAGGCTTTAATGTCTTTTCTGAAAAAGCTTTGCATGATTATATCCATGTTGCAACTTGGTATTTTTGGCATTGCTTCAGTAATCATTTCATAGTCCTATTTGGATCTTGATTAAAAATGAATAAAGATTGTTAGTGATCTTGGTTTCATTCTTTATGATTCTCATTTGGCTCTTAATAGATGGAAGTATTGCATGAAAATGGATGAAGCTTAAAGGGATATTTTTGTATATCACTAGTGAAATAATTTGGTATATTCTTTGGTATCAAAAAGGATGATATGCTATTGTCATGAAATTTATGGTTGACATGTTGTTGTCATGTATCTGATATATATTTCTTGAGTGGTAAGTGCAGACAATATCTAGTACATTTTATTATTGTCTAACTCTGTTATATCTTCTTCATGTGCTATCAAGAACTTGTTCTCATGTTTGAGACAACTCACAAGAATAGTGAGTTTACACATTTTCCTAGTCATGCTTCTTATTCTAAGATGAAAGTGGTGCTAAGTTATGTTGAAGTTGGTGTTGCTTGCACTCAATGGTTTAGTATCTCATACAATGGCTATATTCATGTAATTCTTTCTTGGATTATGTATTCAATGTCTATGAGTAGCTAATGCTTACTTGATTACTATTTTTGAAACATTGAGGACAACATTGACAAAGTGTTATCTTCTGTATCAAGGTTGTATGGTCAGTGGTAAAAACTTTCAGCTTGACAAGATGATCTTGGTTTGAGATTTGGATATGGTTCTTTGAAAGGATGCTTGGATAGTGGTAGTGCAATGGAAGAATTTTTTTGGTCTATCAATAACAGTGTGTTTTTTCTCATTCTTAGTCTTTCTCCTCCTCATGTTGCTCATATTATTGGGTAGGTTATGTGTATGGCTCAGTGACATTTCAGTGATGTGTTTTAGGGGGAGCTTTCTTTGGTTTCTCTTTTACAACTCTATTATATTTTGTTGCTCTATTGCTCTATTTGCAAATGGATATGTGTTGGTTGGCTTCAGTTGTTTTTTATTCATGGTATTTCACATTCTCCTCTATTATTCTTTATCATTGAGGAAAAAAGGGGGAGAGATATGTGTTTTTCCATCAAGATCAAAGGGGGAGTTTGTTGGCTTTGAGTTATTTTTTGGTTTGTCCTTGATGTCAAAAGTTGATACTATATGCCTTGATGTTTCAATGTTGATAAGGACAAGCTAACAAGTTCACACATCATGTTTCAATGTGGTTGGCATATTCATTGGTTTAGTTCTGGAATTTTGGCATTAACATTGTCATACTTGATTCAATCTTGGCTTACTCTTGGTCTATTCATTGTTGAAAAACAAGGTGAAGAAAGCTTGCAATATGAACTTAAATGTGTGAATGCAAATCTGAAATATGTAGATTAACCTTAGCCTTAGTGTGAAGAAATAATGAGAGAGAGAGATAGAACAATATAACACATGCAACAACAGATTTACGTGGAGAAACCCCGAAGGGAAAAAAATCCACCACCGAAAGAGAGGCAAGTATATTATTGATAATATTCAATATTACATGCAGCAATAGACTTCTCTTATCATTCCCTATAAATCCAGCAGCACCCTGTTACCCCTGCAAAACTGAATTATGATAACACTAGCTCAAGGCCCCAATTTATAGAGATTTGTGAGGATGAAAACCACCATGGTTTCACCAAACAATAGGCAGCAATACCACCTAGAAAAACCCACGCCTTCCTCCTTGAAATAGTCAAAAATACCAAAAATAGCCTCTTACAGATGCTCTTACAGCTATCATAAGGCATCTTTTATGCATGGGTGCCTGGGGTCTAAAAATAGCATATTCTGTCATAGGGAATCTGTCATACTGTCATAGCATCTTATGAAAACTTGCATGCATGTCATAGATGCTCTTACAACACCCTATTTTGACCCACAACCTTATTTTAGAAGATTCCAAGGTGGGACGCCTAGCTAATTTGTCATTTTCCATAAGGATAAACGGTAACGGTAACACTGCATTTACATAGTCTCTTTCACCACTGTTGGTCAAACAGTTTCACCTCTTATGGGTAAATGTACAAAACACTTTAGGAGAATAATAAAATAAAGGATTTACAAGGTTGATGACACCTAAATCCTAACATTCTCCCACTTGACATCATACATTGTAAATTACACCCATAGAGATACAATTACATAGAATTAAGTACAGTGATCAAGGCCCATGGACTTTCTGCACCAAGAGAACTTTTCCGTGGTGACTGGCTTTGTAAGAGAATCTGCAACATTATCCAAAGTGTCAACTTTTTCAATCAAGACTTGTCCATTCTCAACCATTTATCATACAAAGTGATACTGAACATCAACATGCTTAGTACGAGCATGATACATAGGATTTTTAGCCAAACATATGGCACTCTAACTATCACATCCGATCCTCACTATCCTACAATCAAAACCAATACCATTACCAAGTCTCTATAACCAAAATTCCTCCTTAGAGGCATGTGTAGCAGCCATATACTCTACTTCAATGGTAGACAAAGCAACTGTAGGTTGTCTTTTACTCATCCAACTCACTGCTCCTCCAAACAAAGTAAACACATAGCCACTAGTGGACCTTCGACTATCCAAGTCACCTGCCCAATCTGCATCAACAAAACCCTGTATGTCCAATGACTTATCAATATTGTCAGTACCATGATAAACCAAACAGTAATCAGAAGTTCCTTGCAAATATCTGAATACCCTTTTGACAAAAGTCCAATGTTCTTTACCAGGGTTAGACATAAACCTGCTTAGAACTCCCACTGCTTGGGCTATATCTGGTCTAGTACAAACCATTGCATACATTAAACTACCGACAGCACTAGCATAAGGAACTTTAGACATTTCATCAATATCATCATCCAATTTAGGACACATGTCTAAACTCAACTTAGTACCAATAGGAAATGGAATATTTACTGGTTTACAGTCCTGCATATTAAACCTTTGCAAAATAGTGTTAACATACTTGCTCTGACTTAACCAAAGCTTTTTGTGAATCCGATCCCTAATGATTTCCATCCCAAGAATATATTTAGCAGCCCCTAAATCTTTCATATCAAATGTGCCAGAAAGCTGAGTTTTAAGTTCCCTAATCATTGCCTTATTGTTACCAATGAACAACATATCATCCACATATAAGACAATAATCAGTATCTGATCATCAATAACTTTAAAATAAACACAGTGATCCTCTTCACTTCTAACAAAACCCATATTTAATGCAAATGCATCAAACTTCTGGTACCACATCCTAGGTGACTGTTTCAAACCATATAGAGACCTTTTTAACCTGCAAACCAAGTGTTCTTTTCCTTTCACAACAAAACCGTCAGGCTGTTGCATATAAATTTCTTCCTCTAGATCCCCATGCAAGAAAGCAGTTTTAACATCCATTTGTTCTATTTCTAAATCATAAGCAGCAGCAATGGATAAAATGAATCTAATAGAGGTTAACTTAGCAACAGGAGAGAATATTTCACCAAAATCAACTCCCTCTCTCTGGGAGTAGCCCTTGGCCACTAATCTGGCCTTGTACCATTCCAACTTTCCGTCTGCACCAAACTTCTTTTTATATATCCACTTACAACCAATGGCCTTTCTTCCTTTGGGAAAACTAACAAGATCCCAGGTGTCACAGTTTTTCAAAGACATCATCTCATCATGCATGGCCTGCATCCAAGACTCACATTCTTCTGAAGAGAGAGCCTCCCTGAAAGATCTAGGTTCATCATCAGTACATAACAAAGCAAATTTACAACGAAAATCAGGTGGGCTATACCTGTCAACTGGATTTCGTTGTCTTGTGGATCTTCTCAAAGGTGGAGTAAGAGGTTCCTCCTCATGTTCATCCTCATTGTTTTCAACTTCTTCTGTTACAACGGATTCGTCAGAACTCTCTTCTTCTTCTCCATCTTCTTGTCCATCTCTCTGTTCTTCCACATGTGCATCTTCTTGCTTAGTTTCAAAATGCACTATTTTTGACTTTTCCTTTGGTTGCACATCTTCAGAGTTAGCTCTAAATTCCCTAAAATAACATCTCTAGAAAATATCATCTTTCGTGTTAGTGGATTCCAAAGTTTATAACCTTTAACATTTTCACCATAACCTACAAAGATGCATTTCTAAGATTTGGGATCCAATTTAGACCGCTTCTCTTGAGGCACATGAACAAAAGCCTCACAACCAAAGACCCTTAAATGTGAAACTGAAGGCTTTTTACCCAACCACATTTCATAAGGAGTTTTATCAACAAGAGCTTTACAAGGAGATCTATTAATTAAATAACAAGCAATACCAACAACCTCTACCCAAAAGCATTTGTCTAACTTAGCACTACTTAACATGCTCCTAGCTCTCTCCATTAATGTATGGTTCATTCTTTCTGCTACCCCATTTTGTTGGGGTGTGTAAGGTGTAGTCTTTTGCCTAACAATTCCTGCATGTTTGCAAAACTCATCAAATTCCTTAGAACAATATTCACCCCCATTGTCAGATCTCAATACTTTTATCTTATAATCTGTTTGCTTTTCAACCAATGCCTTAAATTCCTTAAATTTGGTGAAAACTTCAGATTTTGAATGCATAAAATAAATCCAAGTATATATTGAGTAATCATCAATGAAGGAAACATAATAACGAGATCTACCCAAAGAATCTGTATCCACTAGACCACACACATCCGAATGAATAAGTTCTAACAATCCATTAGCTTTATTAGTTCCTTTAGGAAATGATGACCTGTTTTGTTTACCAAACACACAATCCTCACAAAAATCATTTTTACCAACAGAATAATCAGAAATACCGTCTACTAGTTTCTTATCAAGTATGGTCCTAAGACCTTTTTCACCAATGTGACCCAATCTAAGGTGCCACAACATACATGCATTTTCAACGCTAGTTACAAAAGAGGAGTTACAAAAAGTAGAGGCATGTAGCGTAAATAAATTCCTTGTTCGAGATCCTTTAGCAACCACCAAACTTCCCCTTACCATCCTGCAACCAGACTTGTCAAATGTCACATGCATCCCAGAATCATTCAACTTGGAAACTAAAATTAAACTTTTTGTAAGTCCTGGAATATGTAAAACATCAACAAGGGTTTTAACCCTCCCATCACTGAAACACAAATTTACCTTTCCTTTACCAATAACCTTTTGTGAGCTATTATCACCCATGAAGACCTCTCCTCCATCATATTCTTTGTATGTAGAAAACCACTCCTTATGAGGAGTCATATGGAAGGAAGCACCTGAATCAATAAGCCAAGCATCATTACAAACTGTGTTAGCTGAAATAATCAAAGCATCAGAATCACCGTTATCAGAGGACTTTTCCGTGGAGGAATCTGCATTCTTTTTCTTGTTTCTACATTCCTTCTTCACATGTCCCCGTTTACCACAGTTCCAACACTTCACTCTGCTCTTTCCAGGGGTCTTAGATCGTCCTTTAGACTTATCCTTCTTCTTATCCCCTTTAGGCTCTTTCTCCTTGGGCCTACCTCGCACATGCAAGGCATCTTGGGAGCCACTGCGCATGGTCTTTCTCCTCATCTCCTCTGAAAGAAGTATGGGAATAATAGTATCCAACTTAGGTTCTGCACCACCACTTGTTATAGCAATAACTAAATTTTCCCAAGATTCTGGCAAAGAGCAAATCAATAAAATGCATTTATCCTCATCTTCTATTTTAACATCAATAGATGCAAGCTGACTTATAATCAAATTAAAAGCATTCAAATGTTCAGCAATAGATTCACCATCCTTCATATTTAATGAATACAAACATCTTTTGAGATACAACTTGTTAGACAAACTCTTAGTTTGGTAGATTTCACCTATCTTCCTCCAAAGCTTGTATGATGTGTCTTCTGAAGAGACATTCAGGAGGACAGAATCTATGAGACACAGCCGAATAGTCCCTCTAGCCTTCTTTTCTAACTTATTCCAATCTTCATCTGACAAGGTTGAAGTAGATGGCTTCTTTTCAACTGAAACTGGTAACCATTGATCTCTTTCCTCAAGAAGGTCCTCCACTTTCAACTTCCACATCTCGTAACCAGTTCCATTGAACTTCTCAATATCTAGACGAGAGGTGGAGGCCATGGTATGCAATCTTTCACAAATCTGCAAAACCCACAACACAAAAGCTCCCACTGCAGCAAAAAACCTTCAACACTCTAAAAGGAAAGCGTCCCTTCCTTAACAGAACCGTTAGCTCTGATACCAAATGTTGAAAAACAAGGTGAAGAAAGCTTGCAATATGAACTTAAATGTGTGAATGCAAATCTGAAATATGTAGATTAACCTTAGCCTTAGTGTGAAGAAAGAATGAGAGAGAGAGATAGAACAATATAACACATGCAACAATAGATTTACATGGAGAAACCCCGAAGGGAAAAAACTCCACCACCGAAAGAGAGGCAAGTATATTACTGATAATCTTCAATATTACATGCAGAAATAGACTTCTCTTATCATTCCTTGTAAATCCAGTAGCACCTTGTTACCCCTGCAAAACTGAATTCTGATAACATTAGCTCAAGGCCCCAATTTATAGAGATTTGTGAGGATGAAAACCACCATGGTTTCACCAAACAATAGGCAGAAATACCACCTAGAAAAACCCACGCCTTCCTCCTTGAAATGGTCAAAAATACCAAAAATAGCCTCTTACAGATGCTCTTACAGCTGTCATAAGGCAGCTAGGGTCTAAAAATAGCATATTCTGTCATAGGGAATCTGTCATACTGTCATAGCATCTTATTACAACTTGCATGCATGTCATAGATGCTCTTACAACACCCTATTTTGACCTACAACCTTATTTTAGAAGATTCCAAGGTGGGACGCCTAGCTAATTTGTCCTTTTCCATAAGGATAAACGGTAATGGTAACACTGCATTTACATAGTCTCTCTCACCACTGTTGGTCAAACAGTTTCACCTCTTATGGGTAAATGTACAAAACACTTTAGGAGAATAATAAAATAAAGGATTTACAAGGTTGATGACACCTAAATCCTAACATTCATGTTTTGGCATTCAATACCTTGGCTATGGAAAACAATCTGGCTTTGGTTTACATTCAAATTTTTTATATCTTGTGGTATTGATTAGGTTGAGCTTCATGCATAGATAAAGGTTATCTTGCTTATACAAGTGTTGGATATGGTATTGGATTTCAGGTGATATCATTTTATATGTTTGATTATTATATCATTTTGATATTGAATCAGATGGGACTCATTTTGGCATATTGACTTTCAATTCTTGCTTGATTCTATTCAGACATATACAGGTGATTGTTCTATTACATCACTACTCAAATGAAGATAACATGGTTTTGGTTATATGGAATTTGGCTTCAGTTCACATGAGGTATATTGCTTTCTCACAAGGCTCTTCCAAGTTATATTTCATGCTTTACCTAGTATTGATACACAATCAGATTTGTATTCATGAGTTGGCTATTATATATAGCTTCATAAGTTTTTCATTACATGGAATTCATTTTTGACTCAAAATAATACATATATTTATTGCCTTTGTTTACAAAGGGCAATAACCAATGGTCTTGCTTGGACTTACCATATCACTTCATACAAAGTGTATTTTGACACTTGCGCCTTCACATTTTACATGGGTTCAATATTTGAGTTTCATTCATATGCCATATTTACATATATCTTGGCACATGGTTTATAAGTGATATAAGTTTTTGGTAAATTCCTTGCTAGGAATTGAGGCATTTTTTTTTTGTTTTAAAGAGCATTCGCTTTGCACTCAAGCCGACTATAGTGTTTATTATTGGGCTAGGTGTTCATTTGACAAATAGTGTTCAAGTAGTATTGTTTCGGCCCTCCTATATTTGACATGGGATTGAGTTTATTTGAAGTCACATGGCAGTGACCAAGGAATATTCAAACTCTTGAGTGATATCAGGTATCGATAGTTGACATAATAGTTTTATCATTTGATTATTATTGTGTCAGTCTCTTCTAGATTCCAAATGATGTTTAATATCATTTGATGTGGACTACAAAAATCTTATACATTTTTGAATAAAGTCTTTAAGACTTAGAGATCAAATGGAAAAATAAAGAAAGAAGCACGAGATGAGAATATAGGGTGTGGAACCCTAGCGCTACCATGATGAAATTGCAATTATAGGTTGAGAAAGATCATGGTGGTTTTATGATCTAGTTTTCAGGTATGGTAGTTTATGAAGGTTGGCGAGTTAGTTGGTGGACTCTCCACGAGCTGAAAGTGGAGGTAATAGAGGATTTTATAGGATTTTTTTTGTAGTTTGAAACGCCATAGCAAAGGTAATATCTGAACATTCTTCTTGCTACTTCGAAGTGAAAAAGGTGAAAAATGTAATATTTTGGTTGTTTGAAAAGATCTTGAATCTTGTTCTTTGAATTTGTTTTGAAACAAATATTAAGGAAATGGCTATGGAAATAATTGACAGATTATTTAAACTGTATTTTTTTCAGTTACATTTTTGTAACCCTAAACTCAAGGGTTTTGAAAGTTTTTGCAAACACTCTACATTGTATAAATGTATGGCTTGAAAAAATTATTCTATTCGGTGGTTTGGAGAAGAGAAAAAGAGTGTTGTTGAAGGGTTTTTTATAGAGTTATATTTGAAGTTTTGAAAAAGTGATAAAAAGAGGGTTTTTTGTGCATTGTCTCTAGTTTTTCTAAAATAGAGAATCATATTCAGATTTGAGTGAGAGTGATTATTTCTTGTACTATTTCAATTAGTAAATTATGTAATTGGAATTATTGAATATCATTTTGTTCTGTAGAGATTTTATGATTGCAAAATAGTGCAATTGTAAGGTCCTTACAATTTGTAAATTTTGTAGAGAGAAACAATGTAAAGGAGTTGGTTCCCCTATTGAAGTTGGTGCTTCATAATTTCAGTGTGGAGTTGGTGCTCCTATTGAACTTGGTGCTTCATAATTTAAGTGTTGAGTTGATGCTCTGAAAATATTGTAATCAATTTTTGAATTAAGCAAGCCTATAAGGCATTTTAGAGTGGTTTTTCTACCCCAAGAGGGTTTTCCACTTGATAAGTTTTTTGTCTCTCTTTTGTGTGGTTTGTGCTTAAATTGTTTACGTTTTTCATTATGTCATATGTCAAACTTGTTTATGAAATGCTCTGATACACTTGCATCATTTCAATTTGTCTAAAAGTTCAAAGTTTAAAACTGTCATGCAAATGTTCAATGTAAGAATGTGATAAATATGTCATAAGGAAAGTTCAACCTAGTATTGTTGTGCTTGTAGTCCTATGTAAAATAAAGCATTAAAAAGTTTTTCACTCAGCATCATTTGAACAATTTACATTATGCTTTAATATGGTTTATTAAGTCACTCATGTTTTGGTTGGTTAAGTCATTAAAAACAATCTCTCTATTCTAAAGCTTTGTAATCACATTGCATATATATATATATATATATATCACTCTTTTGTTCAAGGTCAAAATGTTTAATTCTGCATTTCAAGTCATAATTTTTTTTAATTTACATTACTCTGATTGACCCCCCCCCTCTTAGAGTAATTCCACTTCCAATTTAGTTCTTGACTCTTGCTTGAATGGAGTTGATCTTGCTTGAGACACTTGCTTGAATCATAAACTCTACATCACAATTGTTAGCACAATAACAAACATGATGAATACAATCTTTGACATCATGATTGGCACATGAATAATGCTCTAAAATGCTTGATAAACTACACTTGAAATGCCTTGAATTCTCTTGTGAACTCTCTTGAATGCTAGGTGACTTATAAATTTTCTAGGTGTGAATATGAGTGGAAGAACCTTGTATTTATACTCAATTATGCAAGAACTCCCAAAATTACAACACTACAAGCCAACATCAAATCTAGGAGAATAAAATCTTGCCAAAAAATTGAATTAAATTTGAATTTTGGTCACACGGGCCTCATTCACCTAAGGTGGCAAATGAGTCCCATCAGAGATAATGTATGGGACCAAAAACCAAAAGTGCTTAGAAATGTTTGAAACCTGCATTGGGAACAAATAGACCTAAGTGAGATTCATTCACCCAAGATGGAGAATGAGTCCTAGACATTAAATATAGGCCACACAAGCCAAGAACACCTGAATTATGATTGGTTACTGATTGCTGTTAGGATTATTCTTGAAAAGATGTAATAAATGAGGCTTGTGGATGCAAAATAGGGCCAATTAAAGCATAAGAAAGCCCAATTATTAATGATAATCATAGATAAGTGTGAAAGTGGGTTACAAAAATTTACAACACTCCAAATAAGCCCAGATTAAGGTTCATTATGTTTAAAATTATGTTCATTATGCTTAGTTATTTGATAAAACTCTAGAAAAGTGTGAAAGTGTGTTACAACACTTCATAACACTTTTGCAAGGCACCATTAAATTATATTAGTTCAAAAGGGCCCAAGACCTAATGTGAATGTGTTATCCACATTACAACACTAAATCAAGGAAACATTGAGCCAAAATCCACAAGGAGGGCCCAAACAAGTGAAAAAATGCAAAGGGATGTACATTTTACTACACTACATGTAATTTGTTTAACACATTCACATTAAGTCTTGGGCCCTTGTAAAGTAAGTTGACCTAGTTGTGCATTATTTAAAGTGTTGTAAACTATACCTTTACACTTTCATAGTAATCTAGGGTTTTATTAATAAATTGGGCTTTTTTATGCCTTAATTAGCCTAATTTTGTATCCACAACCCTTAATTAATGCATATTTCTAAGGATAATCCCAAAATTTACCAACATCAAATCATAATTCATGTGCTTTTGGATTACATATGGCCCAGATTTAGTGATTTGGGACTCATACTCTACCTTGGGCATATGAGTCCCACCTAAATTTTGAGGTCCCGATCCTGATTTCACATCAATCTCAGCATTTCTTGAAAAATGTGTCCCAAAGCTTATCCTATGGGACTCATATGCCACTTATAGCGTATGAGTCCCATGTGGCTTAAACCTAAATTAAATTGAAATTCTTGGTGAGATTTTATCCTCTTAGATCTAATTTCAGCTTGTAGTGTTGTAATTTCAAGGAATTTGGCATAAACAAGTATAAATACAAGGTCATTTCACTCATTTTTCACCTAGCAACTTATGTATTCATGCATTATATCAAACTAGTGATTACAAGAGTCTAAAACAACATTCAATAGCTGATTATCAAGCATTTTAGAGCATTATTCAAGTATCAAGCATCATGTTTGGTTTTGAGCTAACATTTATGATGTAGGGTTTCATGATTCAAGCAAGAGTCAAGATCCACATTCATTGGAGCCATTTCATACATGTTTACAACACTTTGTTACTAGGGTTTAGTGAGTTGCAACATTATATTTTGTTCATTCATCATTCATCCTTTATATTTCATTTCATTTCAAGGTTTGATTACCAAAATGGGATTTGACCAAGGAAAACCCTTTTCTACTAATAAAACAACATTTTCCCCTCTCTTTAGTGTGTGATTTGTAGACCTAGGTTGAAGACACATTTAAAATCAATATTGGAAAAAAGTTGTCAAGGTTGCAAATTTGTCAAAGTTTTCAACTTGTTTACAAGATCACTAAAAGACACCTACAAGGAAAATTTTAGCAATTTAGATCTAGAAATTAGGTTGAGAAGAAAGAGAAGATATTGAAGAGTAGATTCAGACCTTGACCCTCCAAAAAGGTTGAGCAACATTGATATGCCACTTCTAGCATATGAGTACTAGTATAGTGACTTTTCTAGTTTTCAGGAGTTCCAAAATTGTGACTGCCAGGATTTTATTCCTACCCAAAAATCCTAATCTGAGACTAAATCACCTAGCTTGGCATATGATTCCCAATGTGCATTAAATTCAACATTTCAAACCTTGTTTCAAGCTTGTATATGTTTCCATGTGCACCTCTCTAATTTCTCAATTTTTGTTCTAATTTGCATTCATTTCTAGGTCATTCATTTTAGTTTTGCAAAGCATTAGGTTTTGTCATTAGATCTTGCATGTAACTTGTCTTTCCAAGCCATAGCTTGGTGATGAACCCATTTTTACTCTCTAGACATACCCTAGGACACCCTATTGCAAGATCTCTTTCCCCCTTTCTACATTTCAATTGAGATCTCTAAGGTATCCTTGAATGAAACTTGAGTGAAATAGGCCTTGAACCCCAGTGTTCCATCTCCTAAAAGGTGGAGCACACTATTTCCATCATTTCAGACATCAATGAAAAATCAATCAAAAATTTCTACCTCCATAATGGAAAAATTTATAATAAAGAGAGCTTATCATTTTGTTTTAGGTAATATTGCATCCAAACCCACAATCTTAATCCATTTCCTACATAACACATGAGAGATCAAAATGCATACAAGTAACCACAATGCATAGATCAAATAGACAAGCCACAATATTACATAAAATATACCTTGGGAAAACCCCTTAAATTTAATATTGAGTACTAAGACATCACTTTATTTAATATTTCCCCAATATTAACTTACTATCACATTTCTCCTACACATTAAATAATAATAGTAATAATGCAATGTTTCAATAAAACATAAGTGGGTACCCAAATAATTATCTAGTGTGATTATCCACACCATCAAGGTGTGCCACAACTAAATAATTATTTAATTTCAAAATTATGATAAATCATTTTATGTAATAGTGTACAACACCATATCCCAACATTCTCCCACTTGTATACATTGCATAAGATATCAATACATGAAATACATCATCATAGCCATACATGAAATCACATTAATCTCCATCATGCTCTCAAGCTCCATCAAGATACCTAAAATAAGAACAAAGTAACCACCATCTCAAGAAAGAACTCCTCTCATCCTCCAACATGCCACCTATGGAAGAAAAAGAACATGCCAAGATAAAGATGCATCAATCCATGAGCACAAGCATCAAATCCAAGTGATAACTAAGGCTCTAACTAAGTTGTTGTCAACTATAAAATAACCATATGATCAGAAATAGCATCCACAACAAATGTTAACACATCCAACCATCCATACCTCCAAGGTATTAATACATCAGTAAATGCATGCCAAGAACATATACAACCCATAAACTGCAATTAAGCTCCCTGTATCAAATTTTTCAATGAAGAACATACGTATCTAAGAACTCCCACTGCATAAGTAATTTCAAATCATATCAAGTCTACCAATCAACACTATGCATCAAGGTTTGATAAGTAAATCAAAGCATGAAGTACCAAGAACAATAAGGGTATGTGCAGGACCATGATGGGGCCAAAAAGTGGCGATACGATGGGTATTTGTAGGGTATGTGGCTGGTGACTTTTTTTTTCCCAAAATTAATCAAACTAAAAGGGTTTTTATAAGAGATTCTCATATTTCCACCAATATAAATTATGCTTTACTTTGAATTTAATAAATAATTATTATTCATTTTCTATTTGAATTACAACTAAAGTCCTAATTGATAGGTTGATTGAAAAACATATATAGCTTTCAAATGGTATCACATTTTTGAATCTAAAACATGTGTCACATTCTATGCTTCATATACTAGAGGATTTAAAAAAAATGAATTTCATGAACTTTTGACCAAGTTAAGGTGGTTAGACATACGAGTTTTTATATTTTTTAAAAGTTGTAATAAAAAAATCATAATTAATTATTTACTTGGAAAAAATACAAAAAAATATGCATCACATCGAGATATGAGTCCTCTACTTATATCTAAAATATTATAAAAAAATATTATCATTTTATTGTGGTTAGGGTGGTCAAACAAATACCTACTTCTTATTTTTTCCCTGAAATTTAAATACTATTGCATTGAAATTTCAAATTTTCACCAAAAAGATTTTGTTTTCTTAAAAATAAACCTAGTAGTTTAGAAACTACATTCAATTTTCTACAAATTCTATTCTTACATATTTTTGAAATAATATAGATAACTTATTCAAATTTTTATGTGAAGTTGTCTAACTCTAATTTTTCTAATTTTTTTGCCACTTAAGGGCCTATTTTTTCCATGATGATCCTACACATACCCATAATTATGATCCACACATACAACCCAAAGAGCTACATAATCTCTCACAACATGTTGCCAATATCCTCCCAAAACATAAACATCCAAGAAGGAACCATGAAGAGAGAAACCTATAAACCATAATGTCCTACCAACACCTCATAAAGTGTATTGTTGTGTTAAGTATGATCTCCTAACAACTCCAAATGAAAAGTCTCAACAACACCCATAACACTCATTCTCATAGATCAAGTACAACATATGAATCAATGTAACAATACCAAACATGGATGTAAGCCTCTCTAATCAAGAAGATCAAACTCATAGAAACCATCCCCAATACTAGAAATTAGCCTATAAACCATCTCCTATTAATCCTCATCAAAAATGATATCATAAACTCAAAAGCATAAGGAGATAACCATGCTATAACATCCCTCAAAATGAATCCTCTAGAACTAACTATCCATAGCTCAAGATCCATATATATGAAAGATAAAGCATATAAACTCATGCTAACCATCCTCAAATGAGTATCCATAATAAAACACCATGAATCAACTCAATCCCATGAGAATCAAAGCACAAAACATAACGCATCTAAAATATATAATGGAAAATTACCTCTCAAATCATAATATTACCAAGTAGACCAAGAGTGGGGAATGAGAATGCTCCTCCAAGATAACCAAGCCATCATGACTCACTCCAAGAACAATCTCCTCTATCGATCCATAATTAATTCATGTCCATATCTAGGTGAAAGCTCCTTGGTCTTCCTACTAAAACTTCCAAAGAGTAACCATCTCAAGAAAATGTCTCTAATCACAAGAGAACTGCAACTACCACCTACATCTCAAAGTATCCACGAGCACCTATAACCAATCAATCCATGCCAAACTCCAAATGCAACATAGCACCATCATGAAATAATCAAGAAAATGATCAATGTACTAAATACAAAGAGAACTACCAAGATCAATGTCAAATCTCCAACCATAGAATCAAGAACCTATCATGACAACATGATCTAACCATCTCCTCCTAGGAGATCACATGCACCAAATCATGCATCTTGGTCCCAAAAGAACATGTAATATGCAAAAATATAAACTAGTATCAACAGTAAACCATGACATAATATAAAACATACTCTTTAAACTAGGAACTCACATCTCCAAACACATGAAGATAACCATCACCAATGATGCATCCACGTCACTGTCAACAACTCCCATTGAATCATTATATGAGCTACACATGGAATCATGACTACCATCCTCTCCATGAAGATAATCCAAGTCTGTAAACACTCAACTATAATATCAGTAACATACAAGTGAAACCATGATCTCCAAGCCAAGAAGATGTATACAACTTCCATCAAAACATCACAAACCAATCCAACACTGCCAAAATATCATTGTGAAAAGCTCTCACTAAAAGTCTATAACCAATGAATGTAACAATTTATCACCTGACTAATCAAATACTCTAACCATTCATCCTCTCAATCCCAAAGCAACATACCAATGTACAAATGACCACAAACAGGGCCAACTAATGAAATCTGCAACAACAATGAATCAAACCTAGTGGATATAGATAATCCGCATTCGATTCATCCCACTACAAGTGAATGGGTAGTTAATCCATGACCTGCATAACTCGTAGATAAAATCACTAAAACATGCAAACTCATCATCACATTAGTAACTCGCAAATTGAGATATCAAAGAAGATAATCTTATCGACATCAAGACTCAAACACCAAATCAACCACAAATATAATTTTCCAACCATGTCCACAAAAGAGTAACCATAGCCAAGGAACCAAATAAGCATCAAGAAGATAAGACCAATCTCCTAACATCAAACCATATCACCACCAAACACAACATACATGATCATGTCATGCCAATGCATCAAATGTACCTGCATATCAATGACACCATAACCATAGCCATCATTGTACCTACATTCAACTATCATCCATACAAGACTCCAAGTCTTAAACCATGTCCAACCATGTCCTCAAACCAAAGACAACTTGTGTACCTATTACCATCAAAGTCTAAACTTTGAAGCACACCTGTAAACTTCTACCTATAAGCACCAATTTGATAATCAGTTGTAGCATCATAAATAATATATAAAAGCATGTACTCCCTCAAGGTTTCACCTCTTGACTTGTCTAGATGCTCACACAATCACACCCTAAATCTTAGGCTCCTACAAGCGATCAAACAAGTACCAATCTCAACCATCTCTTCAAACTAATAAACAATCTAAACTATTGTGTATTACACTACAAATACTCTCCAATGCCTCTTCAAAATCAAAAATTCTATTTTGTATGCAAAATTTATGACCAAAACCATGAAAATGATAACATCTAACTTCTAAGCTCCAAAAATATGTCAAAATGGCAAAATCAGGGAACCAAACCAACTTTGTATCATAGAACACAAAAAGAGTTTTCCAACAACTACAAGAAGTTGAAAAATGAACATCGTGAGTGAAAGTAATGCAAGTTTGAAGAAAACATCCAATTTCACTATATGAACAATTCTTTGGTGGACCCCACTTAAAAATAAAAATTAATTTAATTTTCTCCACTTAAAAAAGGGTGGTGGTTTTTTGTTCTTTCTTTTGAGATTTTAAATTTAAAAACTTTAACTAAAAAAGGGCGGTTAGATTTTCACAAAGGTTTTATTTTTTATTTTTTTGAATGGGCATTTTCACCTTTTAAAGTTTCCTTTTATTGATTTTCATTTTGCAGTGCCAAATTTTTAACTGTAGAGATTTTTGGACAAAAAATTAAAAAAATTTACTTCTTTTATTAATCTTTTGATTAATTTATTTTGCAAGTGAATATTTTTTCTTTTTATTCAAAAAAGGCCGACAGATTTTTTTCCAAAGACAGGTTTTTATATATATATATATATTCTGCACATGGCAAAATTGGGCTATGCAAAAAAAATTGCATTTTTTCAACTTCTCCAAAATAGGTTGAATTTTATGCCAAAATTCATCTCTCGACCAACCTAAATCCAACCATGAGGTCCATTTTGTCTCAAGAGGTCATCTATTAAATTTCCCCTACAAAACCCTCATATTAAAACTCAAACCAAGAAACCCTTTTTCACCCAAATTTGGAAAACTTCAAATCTACAATAAACCCAACAAATCTTAAGAACCCAAAAGCCCAAATATGCATACAAAAATCTACATGTATTTTATATCTTGTAATGCCTCAGACCCTACATACATGACCATGGATTCAACATTACAGAAACTCTCAAACTAGGGTTATAACAAAAATTCTTCAACCATGAAAGCTCTAATACCACTTGTTAGGAAATATTGCATCCAAACCCACAATCTTAATTCATTTCCTACATAACCCATGAGAGATAAATATGCATACAAGTAACCACAATGCATAGATAGAATAGACAATCCACAAGATAACACAATATATACCCTGGGGAAACCCTCACAAGGGAAAAACTAGCCTCCAAAAGCATCCATACTCCATCATATTATTTAGAAATAAAGCAATACAAGAGTTACAATGAATAACTCTAAAGCATCAAGCCCTCCACTGCATTCCCATTCTTCAAAGCATGAATCCACATATCCCATGCCATGCTTCACAAATGCACTCCTCAAGAAGACTCAATAATGACAACCAACCCACTTTGCCAACCTAAACCACTACACATGTGTTTTCTTTTATAGACACAAGCTCACACAAAAATACAACTAGTGGTAAGGTAAAACCATGTACCACAAAACCATGTGAATACAAAACCAGTAACCTCTTATTTAATATTGGGTACTATGACATCACTTTATTTAATATTTCCCCGATATTAAATTATTATCACATGTCTCTCACACATTAAAATAATAATAATACAATGTTACAATACAACATAAGTGGGTCACGAAATAATTACCTAGTGTGATTATCCACACCACTAAGGTGCATCACAACTAAATAATTATTTAATTACAGCATTACAATAAATCATTTTATGCAATGGTGTACAACACCATATCCCAACATTTTGAGGGATAGAGGCTAAATGACAATGGAATAATAAATCAACAACTTGTTGCAACTCACCCCTCAAATCTAATCTCCTTGTGGGATTTAAGTCATGCATATCACCTTTAAGGATTGATTTTAATTTTTCTTGATTTAACTTGAATACTTAGAAGCATTAGTACTCACAAACAAAATGCACATGCATAAACATAAAAAAACTCACATAAAACTTGACATGATGCTTGAATGATAAAATTCTACAATAATTCTACAATTTTTTCTCTTGACTACTTTTTAATTGACTTTGAAATATAATAATTTCTCTTCAAAGTTATCTTGATAATCCTCCCTTAATTAAAATTATGAAAATATTATGTATTTCTATGTAATTAATCTAATTTCCCAAAAATTAAATCTCGATGGCCAACAATTAGGATTTGAATTTTAAATAATATATTACCAACATCGACATATTTAAATTTGGGGCCATTTTAAGGAGACAAGGGTTACAAGTGTGCCCTTGTCCAAATCCATATTTTAAGGATCTGAAGTGTTAGGGGAAAAATATTAAATGCATATTTTGGTTTTTCATATTTGATTTTTTGATAAATAATAAAATGGGCCATGGAATGCATAATTAAGGAATTTAGAAGCAAAATTAGGTTCAAGAATATAGGAGGAAAAAATCTAGTGTGAAATTGTCAAGGGTGAAAATTATGATACTACATTTATCCCCCACTTTAGTGAGAATATGAACTCACACTCATAATCACAATAAAGTAAAAATATGTCAAGTGTGGTACAATTATCCATGTTTTAAAGAGATTGGATGGAAATGTATCTAGGGGAAGTGCACAAGCCCCTACAATTCAAGATCCCATGGAAAACCAACATAAGGAAAAAGGAACACGCATGTATAAAATACAACATTAAAACACAAAACATATATGACAAGAACAAAAAACAATACAAATATAACACTAACATAGTGCAAATAAAATTCTAATAAATTATAAATGTTAATACAAAAAAGAGGGTATGACAATCTTGTACTAGCAAGCTTTGCATGAATCTTACTAGGATCCATACCTAGGGTGTTCATGAATCACATTCTAACAAAGTCTAATATTTGCTAGGTGAACCATGAACCAAAGGTACCACAAGCTAGTGAAGTTTGATATTCACTAGGCGAGCCTTCTTAAAAGAGTAGTGAAATGAGAAACACATAAGGGAACTAGTGAAGACCAATTTTTAGTAGGTGTGTACCCATGTCAACCACACCAAGAATTGTATTCCCAATAATTCTGATAAGGTGCTACACAAATGGTCAAAATACTAAGCCAAAGCATGACTAAGCCCAACATGTGTAAACAAAGTGAAGCACATAATGGATTGTATGCACCCACCTTAAAGTAATTGCTAAACGCCATGCCATGTTAAATGCAATATGATAAGGTCATGAGAGCTTGTTTGTAAAGCCTTATGCCACTGATATGTTTCCAAATAAAGCTAGTTCATGTAGGGTTTCCCCCAATGCAATTCCATCATATAATTAGATTTCATAAAAAAATCACACAACTATAAAACTAACAAGCATTATATTCTATGACATCAATTTCAATAGCATGTGTTCTTTTGAATGAATCTTAATCAAAACTTAAATTTTATTATTCATGTAAATTTTATTTTGAGTCCCTATATTAATTAAATAAATCTATCATCAATAAAGTGGATAGAGCATCACATGGAAAAATATGAATAAACCAATAACTTGATGGGAAAGAAAGAATTACGTGACATAAATATAACCCTAACATTAAAAGATACCAAAAAATGGCCACTTATGTCATCATATAATCAAAAAACTCATAAAAAAAATTATGTGGTGATAACACTAACAAGTATTATATTGGATAACTTCAATTTCAATAGTAAGTGTTCTTTTGAATAAAATTTAATTAAAAGTTAGGACTTACTGTTCTTGTAAATATTAGTACAAGTGTTTTCTTGAAATAAAATATATATTCATGTGAAAGAAGACTGGAGATAGAAATGATGTTTACATATGAGATCAATTACATTACTATACATAGTATTACTTGATTCTATTATCATGAGTTTAAGAAAATGCACTAAGTGTGCAAATATTCTCAGTAGGACCTTGGAATGTTTTCAAATTGTTCATATGCTCTTGAAGGATCTGAATTCCCATATACCTACACAAGTTACAAAATCAGAATTATAATTGATGTTATAACTTGAAGGTTAAGCAGTTTATATATTATATATATATTATTAATAAAAATAAATACCTTCCAAGCATCATAGTAGTGGCTTGTGGATTGGTACCAGGGGAATCCTTGAAAATTGAATTGTCCACAACCCTTAGATTATCAACACCTTTGACTCGATACTTATTGTCAACCACCAAATCAACTTGACAACCTCCATGGAAATGCCAAAATGTCCCTAGTGTATCTTTGCAATACTTAGCTAAAGAATCATCATCAAATTGGTTCTTTGGTAATGTTGTGCCAAGGAATCGAAGCATTTTGGAATGTCCATCATTAGTAAATGCAAACTCTTGAAAAGAAGATGTTGCACTTAGATTAACCATTAATTTTACAATATTTGTACATTCTTGTAAATCATATGGGTGTGAAAAGTAATTGTAACGAACATGGGGGCTATCTTGAGGATTTATGCTTTTGAGCCAAAGCTCTCCCCTTGATAAGGGAAATGCAACCTTACCTGATATAATTCCCAAATATTGTATGCTTGTGGAATTTTTATGTTGAAAAAAGCTACCAGACACAATATATAGTTGTGAATTATCTACAATGCCCACAACTTCTATATAAGCAAATTCAAGTGGTTTTGAGGATTCTATTATGGTTGTTATACGGGGATTATCTTGAACTTCTTTCCCTACAAAGGGTGAATCTAAAAGAGTAGTAATATTCATCTCTTCAATTTGTTGTGTTGGGCCAATTCCACTTAAGAGCAGAAGTTGAGGACTACCTATGCTTCCTGCTGACAAAATTACCTCACCATTAGCTGACAATGGATTAAGTGGTACTTGATAATGTAAACCATCAACACTACTTGTGAACTCCACTCCACTAGCCTTAAGCTTTCCTGCAATATGACTTATTGTCAATGAAACATACATATAGATAGATAGATAGATGAGAGTGAATTATTATATTATAAAATTGTGAATGGTATGTGATCATTTAACTTTAGATTTCTCAATATTTTATTAAAATATTGAATAAATATTAATCCAAATATCTGATACAACAGTAAATGGGAAAAACATTAATCTAATTACTATTCTATTTAATGATAATAAAATATCTAAGTAAAAACAAAAAAAAACATATATAAATATCTTTTCTAAAAATTTAAAATAAAAGTATATGAACAGATAAACTAAAAAATTACTAGTATGAACACTAACCTAATTCAAATATGTTTGACCAATAAGTTTTAAACACTATTTATCCCTTCTACTTATAAACAAAACCTAAAATTATGAGACTACTGAATTAAAGGAGAAGTGTTCTCCAACCTAAAGAACTGATACATTGTACAAAGGATTACTGAGTGAAAACAAGGGGGAATTTTGCCCCTTCTCAACCTACGTAGATATAGTTTGAAAACAGGGGAATTTTGAAAGTAAAAGATGTGTACGTACCTGATGCCACATTGAAGAGGATTCTGCTGGCAGTAGCATTCAGAAGAACCACAATATTTTCTGGATTTGCATACTGCAGAAGATCTGCGGCTGTATGTCTCTTTCCCTTCTTGTCAAAAGTCGAAGCACTGCTCTTGGTGCCCTCCAAATGATCCAAACTATATCCATTGTAAGGAAGAACTCCTGCTTCAAGAAGCCCATCCTTGAAAGCAGAATTCCAAGGAAAAAGCTTGTCTGGTTTGAAGATATTTAACTTCTCCACCCATTCATAAGATTCATTCACAAGATTCTCATCCCACTCCATTTCCCGAATAAATTCAGAGCTTGCCCTGCTGTAGAAGCCAAAGTTGATAGCTGATGAGCCTCCTAGGACTCTCCCCCTTGCCAACTGCACTCCATCTTCTGAGACAAACCCCTCTACTACATACGGAAAATTTTTGGCTTCCCCGAAAAGCTTGAATAACCCTCTGAAGTCCTCAACATCGGGATTTCCATAAGGGGAGTCTCCCCTCTCCAATACCAAAACGGAGTAGTGCTGTGAGAGAGTTGCTGCCAGGGGACAACCCGCTGTACCTCCTCCAACCACAATGTAATCATATGCCCTTGCAGCTGCCTTTGCAGCATCTGTTGTCATAAACGGATATGGGTATTCTGCAAACACCACGCACAGAGCATTGCCTAACATAAATATTTAATGGGGTTCATGCACGTCAAACATTTCATTTATCAATGTTTCGGATCATATTTTATGATTTATCATTAGAATGAAGTGAGTTAGAAAAGATTTATCCTATAATAAATCATAAAATATGATGATAAATATTGATGAAAATTGTTTACACAGTAAAAATTTAAAAACTTTCAAAAAATTCATTCCTGATAATAATCAAACTTAGCTATTAGGATCATAACAAAGAGTGATTCCTAAGAATTAAAATTTGCCTAAATCTATGACTACAGCCAAAACTGAAAGCCCTCAGCACGATGGCCTAGTAAAAACTTGAACATAAGTTAATATTGAACAGCATGGCACTTCAACTATAGCTTTAAAAAAAAAAAAAAAAACTATAGCTTCAAAAGCATATTTCATATCAACATCAGAAGTTAGGAAAAATATATCAGAGATAAGAAATATCGATTTGAAACAAAAGTAACTTCTGAAACAATCTATATCATGAAATACCTTCAAAATCACATTCTATATCGAATTTCAATATTGAAGGCTAAGAAAAAAATAGAGATGCACTTTTCTCAGAAATGGAACTCTTGATTAGAAACAAAAGTTCAACTTTTTAACTGACCCAGACTAGATGATGCTGCCTCTGAACAGAATAGATGGCGATAATTGCTTAAAATCATGAGGCTTGAAATCACTAGAAGTACAAACTCCATACTTATTAACCAATCCAATTCCTTGTCTACAACAGAAAAAGAGATGAATTATTTTTGTGAATACTTGCATGCAATGCATTTTCTTTTATAGATGATCTGAACTATGATGATGTTGCTGCTGACGTGTTGCTTTAGTATGATGATGGTTGTTGCTGCTGTCATACTGCTTTATCAGAGAAAATCCATCATTGACTTCATTAAATTAATCCCCTAAACCTCCAAACTCGTACTCATTGCAATATTTTAAATAAATAGGCTGAAGTACGACAATGGTTGTTGAAGTTTTCATGCTAATTTACGTCAGTTTGCATGCTACTATGAATTATTAAAAACAACACACCATTATTGACTGCAGTAAATTATCGAAGACAGATTCTCAAATATTAAAAATGAAAAAACAAAATCTAACTCAATTTAGAGCAGAGTTCGTCAAAATGCAATAACGTTCTTTGGAAGTCAGATAGAGATAATGTGAACCATTTATGTTTGATATTTGCAGATATTCTACTTTCATTTTACTTAAATTGGTTAACTTTATAATTAATTATTAATATTAATGTTTTTTTAATGTAGGATATCACTTTCTTTTATCTTCTTTATTTTATGTGTAGAATATATAATCTTATATTTGAAGATAAACTTCAGTTTTTATATTAGTTTGATTTATATAAATTGATTATTTAGATCATTAATTATTGTTATATTAACTATTTATGGTTGATTTTTGCAAATATTCTAATTTCATTTAACATTAAATCGGTTAACCTTACAATTAATTATTACAACTATCTTAATGCTTTTCATGTAGGATACCACTCTTTTTTATCTTCTTTATTTTATGTGCAAAATATATAATCTTATATTTGGAGATAAAATTCAGTTTTTATATTAGTTTGAGTTGATATTTTGAATGTATAATTTTATTAGTTTGATTCATATAAATTAATTATTTAGATCATTAAATATTGTTATATTAACTATTTATGGTTGATATTTGCAAATATTCTAATTTCATTTAACATTAAATTGCTTAACCTTGCAATTAATTATTACCACTATCTTAATGCTTTTCATGTAGAATACCACTCTCTTTTATCTTCTTTATTTTATGTGTAGAATATATAATCTTATATTTGGAGATACACTTCAATTTTTATATTAATTTGAATTAATATTTTGAATGTATAATTGTATTAGTTTGATGTATATAAAT
>VDFB02341309.1:0-22462 GCA_007258455.2 Sequoia sempervirens
TGGCAGTGAATTTTCCTAGAGCCACTTCAACTAACATAATTTCTCTTAACAGAATGGACTTCCTCATTGTCTAACTTATGAGATTATCATAGTTTTCTAAGAGTGGGTTAACGATAAAGGAAAGAACTTTAGAAGCTCCTTTCCTCTCAGCCATGCCATTGATATAGCAACATGTAAAGGACAGTATTTTTGACTTTTTCCAGCAAACTCACTCCATTTGTCAAAACTTGAAACAACTAACTTACGTAGTGGAAAGGAGTGTCTTTAGAGTTATGACTCTGTTCAATCATATCACTAATTTTTGTATTTGACAGGGTGCCATCAATTCCCAAAGAAGTTACTTATGGTGATGACATATGGGGTTTTAGAGCGCTGACTATAGGAGGAAGGATACACGCCGATTAAGAAAAATCTGAACCAAAAAAGGAACAGCAATCAGGATGAAAATAGAAAGAAATCGATCACTAAGGAACATGGCTATTGATATAGGAATAGGGGCGCCATTTTAAAATGTGAAATGGGAATATAGAGTAAGGGGTACAGCTTTATTGTATTTAAATAGTTAATGAGATATGTGGATACAAAGGATTGTCATCACTCCCTAAAATATAAGAATTCGGTCTAAGTTCACATCATCTAGAACTTGACAGGGAGATGGAAGAAAATGGTCACCCTTCTGCTTGATATGTAATCAGGAAAAGGTTGAGATAATGTATGTGAAGTGTCATTGTACACAATTACTATTAAGCACATATGAATGAGACAATCAATAAGAAAGTGTACGGAACTTTATATTTTGTGCTTGCTTGCAAAATAAGTACATAATTACATTACATCTGTATTAGAATACCGGGAAATGATTCAGAAAATGAATAGAGAATTTAAGTAAAATGGATATCAGTGGACTATCATTTTAACAACAATTTGAGGCTCTGTGTCCATATCTGCTGCATTATCAATGGTAGAAGCAATTTACAAGTAGATATTACAGGCACGATGATGTAACTGGCCATTTAATGACTCAAGTCCACCTCCTGTCGGTTTTAGGCATTTAGGTATTTTAATATGTACTGTATTTGCCATTTATAGAATTTGTAACCGCTATAGTGGGTTAGTGAAGGTTTCCCATTTTGGTGTGGGATTTTTGTTTATTAGGGGGCTACATTGCTGGTAAGAATGAGAGTTTTGGGGACTGGGCGGGGATAGCTATTTTGGAGGTGAATTTTCTATTGTATTCAAGTTCAAGAATAAAAGGATTTTTTCTTTCTGCTGCTATCTTTTCTGTATGCTGCATTTGTTTCTTTGTCCATTGTGAGTTAACTGCATAGAGGGCAGAGAATACTCGTAGTATTTGCATTAGCTACTATGCTGTGTTTTTTGTTGTTCTGTTTAAATCCATTATTAGTGAAAATTGAAATTTTAGCAACAGAGGTGGTCTGCATCAGAATTGGTATCAGAGCATTCATAGATGCTGGGAGCACAAAATTCATGAGATGAGTTCTGAATAGCTTAAAGGAAAGTTGTGGCTATGGCTATGGCTGCAGAGGTGGAATTATTTCAAGATGTGAAAAAGAGAATAACCAAGTTGGAAGGAGAAATAAGACAAAGGAGGAAGCAGAAGCAAACAAAAGACAAGTAAAGGAAACTACAAAAATTGGAGTTTGAGTTGGAGGAATTACGGTGGATGTTGGGCCAATATGAGACAAGTAATAACAAGAAAACAATGAAAAAGAAAGCTGAAGCAAAGGCATTCAAAGGTTGAGAGAATGTAGATTGGAGGGAATAAACATTCACCTTGTGAGCAAAAGCTAATTTTAGAGAGGAAAGGCCACAGAGACCAGGATTAGCCAAAGGACAAAACTGTTAGAACAAGGAAGATTAAATCCCTTCAGGAGTTGGCAAATTGCTAGTACATAAAAGGCCTTTAAATATGCTCTTCAAAAGAGTTTGAGAGAGAGGAGATAGATGAACAGGATTAAAATGTTGAGCTATGTTACTGGGGAAGAGTATTTATGATCACCTCAAAGAACAGAAGATTTAGAAGACTGCAATGAAGACAAATGCAGCCTATCATCAAATTTGGTTCAAGATGTTGCAACCGTGGAAGTAGTCTACATTAGAGATGAAACAGCAATAAAGATGGAGAGCTTTGGGGGGGCCATAGTTGAAATCATATTGGTTTTAGAGAACACAACAGAGGAGCAGCTGGTGCAATGTCTTGAAAATTCTATTATTGATGAAAAGAGAGAAGAAAACCATCTCATTTTTGGAGAAGAAATGAGAATGATTGCGAAAAGAGTAGAGGCATGTTGCTATGCAGCAAAGGACAGTGCAAAGAAAGAGTTGTCTTATGAGTAACCAAAGCTTTACAGACATCAGATAGAGCTAGAAAAGAAAGATATCTTCATAAAAGAAGATAAAGCTGAAGAAAAAGATGGCAGCAGCAGTGGAACAGCAAAAACTTTGTTTTTAAAAAGCAAAACAACTGATGAGAAAATCCCGAATGACTTTCAGTGAAGGAGGACAAGTAGGTGTGGGTCAAAGCCCACAAGAAGCTGGGGAAATAGGAATAGAGCAATTTGGCAGAGGAGGAAGTCCCATGGTCCAACAAGTAGTTGGAAGGAGAGGAAGAAAAAAATTAAAAATTGAAAATTTGGAGAGGTATCTAACTTGATGGAAGGGCAGGCCATGGCACTCAGGTTCTTGAGTTCTTTGAACTAGGAGGTTCAAAATTTTGAAAAGACGGGGAGGATAATGTAACGAACCATTTAATGATTTGTGTCCCACTTCCTGTGAATTATAGATATTTAGGTGTTTAAAAGAAATATCTGTTGTATCTGACATTTATTGAATTTGTAACTGCTATTGTATTCAAATTCAAGAATAAAAGGAACCTTTTTTTTCTGCTGCTATCTCTTCTGTATACTGCATTTGTTTCTTTGTCCATTGCGAGTTACCAGATTATAGGGCAGGGAATAGTTGGAATATTTGCATTAGTTGCTACACTGTTTTTTTTGTTGTTGTGTTTAAATACATTCAGTGAGAGAAAAGTATTGAACTTGTAGCAATCGAGGTGGTCTGCCTCACACAACTCCTTCAGACCTAAAATATAATTTTCAGGTGAATTAATGTTTTTAAAATTTTCTTGTGCAGTCAATCAAAGACAGCTTTAATCACAATTCAAATTAATGACAAGTTTTAAACGTTTTCTAATTTTATCAGTAGCTTCATTAGACCTTATAATCTTTAAAGGAGAAAGTTGCTCCTAATTAAATGATTTTGCTCCATAAAAAGTTATAAATTACCCTCACCTCTAAATCCAAAGATAAAAATATCATCTATCCCAAGGTTTATAAGAAAAATAACAGAAAAATATAACAGTGGGAAAGGGCACATGGATTGTAGGGAATGGAATACCTGGATTGTAATCACCAAATATAATCTCTGCAAGGGCTTGGCCTCCAGCTTCACCAGGGTACCCTGCCCAAATGATACTGGAAATGCTAGAGTCATTTTCTGCAAAAGATACATCTACTGGACCACCACTGAGGATCACAAGCACCACAGGTCTTTTAGCTGCACGGGAGACTTCAGAAACTAACTTCTGCTGTTCACCTGGTAGATTCAAATTGACTCGATCTTGTTCCTCCCTTTCTTGGGTTAGGTCTAATCCAACAACTAAAACTACTTCATCTGCTTCCTTTGCAATTCCTATGGCTTGATTGAACATAGTATCAGATAAGCAAGCCACATTCTGACATCCTGGTGCATACAAAGTCTTCTTGACATATTTCTGCAGGCCTTGAAGCGGTGTTATGGTCCTACAAGGAATTCCTGGATATTCATAAACAGGGAAGAATTTTGAATAAGTACGATGCCCTGCTCTGTCTTCATATAAACTTAATTTCCAAGCATCACAAAGAGATAGTAAATTAGCTCTAATAAGTTTATAAACCAAATTATCCTGAGAAATGCATTACTTCATAAAGCATTTGTAGGGGATACAAATACTTTACTAGAACTAGTACTTGAACAGAGGCCACAAAGAAACCTTGAATATGGGAAACCAAATGAAAACTGTTTGGTCCACCAGATTCAACTTCTTTATCGTCCTTCAAGTCTTGGTCCCAGTTCAAGTAATTGTGGAGTTCCTCTACTTGTCAGATTAATAAACACTTATCTAAAAACTCAAAGTAGAAGCCAACCATGGTAATTCCCAAGGAGAATAGTTGCATTGTTGGCATTGGGCCCAATGACAGCTAAAGACTTGGTTTGTGTTTTCAATAGAGGCAAATGTTTTCTGCTATTCTTGAGAAGCACTATCCCCTGCCTTGCAGCTTCCAATGCAATTTCTTGATGTTCAGCTGAACAAACTTCATCCGTCTTCAGTGTACCATACAGTTGTTGGCTAAGATCACCAGAAAAAAGCCCCAGACGCATGCGTACAGAGAACAAGTTGTAAAGAGCTCTGTCAACGTCTGATTCATTCAGCTTTCCTTTCTGGATTGCTGATATTGTGTATCTTTGCAAATAATCTCCACAGTTTACATCCATTCCTGACAAAAAACAATGTAGATACTATTATCAATTCAGCAAACACAATCTAATCTTAGCTGATATTTAGAATCCTTTTCCACCTTCTATCTGACATTAGGGTACCACTGCACTCTTGCAAGTTTGCAACCTCAAAGGTTCCACCAACAGCTTCTCTTTAAATTGCAGCAAATGATAAACAAAATCTTAGTTACACCAGTTGAAAACATGACACCAGACAAACGTTTATCTATGTTATAGATAAAAACACACCTAGCATTAACCAAGATGGATGGACTGAACTATATAATAAACTGTATTACCATTGATGTTTCCAAAACACGATAGTATTGGGTGTTCCCATCCCTTACATTTATTCCTCTTATTCTTCATATTAGCTCCTAGAGTTATAGCCCTTACTCTTCTCGAACTTCCTCTAGAAAACCTAAGAATAAAGAACAACACCTCTAAAGCTATCTGATCTTGGAAGCTCAAATGTGTAGTTCTTTGTCTTTGTCCATAATTAAATTCTAATTACATCATAAAGACATAAATCTCCTTTACTCTTCATACAAAATCTGAATCTCATCATAAAGGCGCCAATTCTATGTTACAATGATTGAAACAGCATCACAGTCCGAGGTGATGTAGCTGGAAAACACAATGAAAGCAATAAATTAAGACAGAAATTCTATTTAAGTCCATGAATGACTAAAGTAGGTCAATGAGGCTCTAAAGTACTGCAATTAAAATAGTTAATTAAGAGTGCTAAAAGGAACTCTAAATAATGCATCAATCTTCACCAACCAAACAATGCGTTAATATTAATGTAATTGGTTACCCTTGAAATCCCCAGTCATGTCTTGCAGTGTTGGTAAGAAGTTCATAATCAGCACAAGGAGGGACTCCATTAACTCTGTTATAGGAGCACATGATACCACTTGCACGCCCTTGCTCCACACAACTCTTGAATGGTGGTTGGTATGTATCCAACAAGTCTTGTTTAGTCACCTGATGATAGCCGATAGAAAACAGTGAGATCAAATCAAATGGAACATTTATAGAAGGCCATGTAGTATGCTCAAGAAGAAGCAAAAAGTTTGAGACAAGTATTGCAGTGTACATTTAGATTCATTTACAATGAATCAAATACATTCTTTATATGCTTAGTTGTTTAGTAAGCAAGCTTAATGTGTATAATACCATATGTATTACCAAAGTCTATAATAGAACCAGGCAATGAATCCTACTTACCAAAGCATTGAAAGAGTAACGAGTAGTGCCCTTCCAGCTATCTAAATCATATGCTGTGAAATGCTTGCAGCAGGCAGAAGCTCTTAAAGTCTGCACTCTAGGTGATCCTCTTTTCTTATCTGAAAGAATATCACCTTGCAATCCGCGAACATAGGCAACTGCATACCTGCTAGCCACAAGCGGATCTTCTCCAGGTGTTTCTTGACCTCGTCCCCATCTAGGATCCCTAAATATGTTAATGTTAGGTGCCCAGAAAGTCAGCCCAGATGCCTGCCCTGCATTATACATTGCCCTTGCCTCAATGCCAGCAGCCTGCACAACCACAAGATTCTTTATCAAATCACAGCTCAAAGTTTGTCAAATATAAGGTGAATGTGTTGAGCTTTTATTTTTTACCTAGTGCTTACATGTCTGTCTTCCGAACCATGCTACAGCATTTGATACCTGAACCTTCCCAGATCAAAATTTAATTCAAATATGGGTCTTTTAATGATTTATCAGTCGGCAGTTTACAATACTATTTTCCTAACAACTGGTGTGTTCTGCATAGGTCATCTAATAGTGTGGGTAATCCGTGGTTTCCAACACTCACCAGCTCAAATACTGGGGATTTTTAGTATCATCAATTAATATTATCTTTGAGCCAGGATGCCCACTAGGCAAGGCAGAGTTCAAACCCTCTAATTTGGTACATAGATGAAACTACTGAGCTTTCATCATTAGGATTGCCTTGCTTAAAGCAATGAATATGCATTCCCCCATTGAAGAATTTCTCTATAGCTTTGAGCTCGATCATCTTAACAAGAGCTGCATATTTAGTACAGAAATGTCTTTGCATATACATCTATTAGAGTAAGGGCAACCATGTTGTCAAATATGTAAGCATGAGACTCGTAGGTTTTTACCATTTGTAGGGCTTGGGCTATTTGTAATGCTTGGGTGTTCCTTCATGCTACTGGCACACTGGGATAAGCTGCCTTCCAGGCACCAGGAGCTTCTCTATAAGTTTAGGTTAGCCTTGAGCCTCAACAGCTCAAAATAAAACAATGGCTCCTGATCTTCAATAGCTCAAAACAAACTAAACACAATATTAAGAAATCTGGGTAAACCTAATCTTACTATTGACATAAGGCAATTTTCTTGTAGAACTTATACTTGAGCAGTATTATAGCTACTTGGTTCAAAATTTATGTTTCATTTGGGAGGTCAAACAAATTCGGAAATATGAAATTTTCAAAAAAAATGGTAAAATTTCTATACAATTGGAATATTCTGAACTGAATTTGGATAAATCCAACAGGTCCAAGAAATTCCAGATGTGGTAGCTATGGGAAGTACCCTAGTAGTAGGGTTGAAAATTTAGTAGAAAGACCATTCATAACAGGGATCAAAAAGTTCAAAAGCTTGTTGTATTAGATTTTCAGTATTCCCTTGAAAATGTGATTGGCCTTTTAGATGCTCCCTTAAGGTGGCCTAATGAAGGCAGGGTGTGTGAGCCATCAGCTTCACCTGATCAAAATTGGAAAAGAACTATTGATCCCATTATCCATTTGATTCATTGAATCATCAGTGACAAGATGCAGTCAGCAGGTTGTAAGACTGTCTTACTAACACCTAGTTTATTCTTCATTAGTTCTCAGGTAAATGCTGGCATCGTTTCAGAAGAATCCACATAAACCTTTTCAGATTTCTTACTAACTCTATCGGGGGTAATCTTTGGTCCAGGAAGACTTTCTTAACAGAAGATCAACCATCCTAGCCATAATATTTTCATAGTCCAAGTTATCAAAATCTTGAATGGTACTGGATGCAACTGTGTGATGTAAAAAACTCTCACAGTTGCATCCAGAAGCATTTGTGATTTCAGCAGAGCAATTACTTTGTACTCTATCTCACCCTAACCAGCACTCATGTTATGTTCCTGCAGGCTGCCCAAACTATATACATTGCTTATTTTCAATGAATAATGAATAACTACCCATCATATTCAACGCTCCACCGCTAAGCTGTTTTTGAATATACTATAAGAGATGTTAACCAAAGGAATAAATACAGTCCATTCAAGACAAATTGAGGACCTACCAAATTTATATCCTATGCTTGTTTTGTGATTTGAAATTAGCAAAATGGCCATTGAGTATCACTAATCATCACAGCTGAAGGTTAACAATCCTAAAACTATTCGGCTTTACCAGCGCTTTTAACGCTACTTTACATTAACCCTGACGTGGAACTCTTGACAGGCGTTTTTAACACTAATTCACATCACCTTACAGGTGAAACTCGGAGATGGGACGACACCTAATGGAGAATGGAAGAGGAAAATTTGTTTATTTCACATTTTAGGGAAGATTGAGATTGGATGGCACATTCTTGTGTATTGTTCCACCTATTGTGACATCCAGGCCAAGTAAGTTAGCATAATTGTTGTATAATTTCCATGTCAATTAGTGTTAGCATTTTTGGGGGAAAAAATTGGATGTTATTTTGCATTTTGCATTTTTGGTCATGCTTTAAAGCACTCATTCTACATATGAGGATTTTATCCATAAAGATTTTTGCAGGTGAAAATAATATGTATTGTCTTTACTTTTGACTCATTATTGTTTCAGATTGTATATACACTGCTATCATACAGGTGTATAAGGCTTATTTTTCTCCGCTTTACAAAGTCAAGACCTGCAAAAACAACATTTCTATACAAAATTAATAACAAAAGATCCACCCTCCAGAAGGAAATTGCAGCACGTCAAAGTTGATCCTTGATTTTCTCTTTGTACTATGTAAGATTTTACATCAAATCATATCTTCTTTGGCCTTGTGCTGCAATATGAATAGCCTATTTAATTGATAAAATCATCGAATTAATAACAAAAGACTCACCCTCCAGAAAGAAACCGTAGAACCTCAAAGGCTCAAAGTTGATCCATGATTCACTTTTTTTACTCTGAAGATTTTACATCAGATCACATCTTATGATCTTTGGACTTGTGTTGATTGATAAAGTCATTAAATTAATTAAAAATGGCACCCAATTTGTACTACCAACAATTAATTTCTTAAAGAATCTAATACAAGCAAGGCCAACCTTCAGCAATCCATATTAACTCGACAAAAGGACTTTGGAAACATTGAGTAGAAATCAACTTTCCATCCACATTTGGGGTCAATCTATTACCCATAGAACTCAGAACTCAGAACTACAAAAGATAAAACTGTGGCTTTGTTAGAAACTTTTTGAGAACTTTATACGTACCAGTGGGAACAAGGCATGTTAGATGCATGTTGGCACCAGACAGTGCAGAGCTAATCCTAAGGATGAGCAACAAAAGGGGGTTCCAAATGCAAAATTTTCATGAAGATTTGTTTCTAAAATCTAATAGTACACTGAGTTTCTGCTTTCGATGCAGCAATATCAGGTTGCCCCAACAACAGTAACATCCCGGTTCGGTAAGCTGTAATTTTAATATAACAGTGGGTTCCAGAGAGGGAAAAAAGAAAAGAGGATGGAGACATTTTTCAGCAATAAAAATTCTAATACCTGGTACAAAAAGATATTGAAAACCCAACCTGAGCAATGCGGTACCAGAGCCTGACATTGAAAGAAGCGGCAGTCAAAATGACTTGAGGAAAACTGGTGGCTGCACGAACTGCACCATTGAATCGAATGCCACGTCCAGTCTCTGCAACCCCATGCAGAGCCTCCGACCACCATTCATATTTGGGCACTCCCAACCTTCCAATGCCATCTGCCGTGCTACTTAGCTGCACGACCTTCTCCTCCAGACTCAACCGCGATACCAAATCCTTCACGCGTTCTTCAACTGCCTTGGAGCTGTTACAGAATGCGTAAGTTCGAGTAGCAGGATTTCTCAAATCACAAGCATATGGCGGCTCAATTCCATAAATCAACAACACATTTGTAGAGGCAATGAAGACCAACAACCAGGCGATCCTCATTATCGCTTACAGAACAATATGTACACAGAATCAACGCTATATCTTATAAGTACCAATCCATCTCTGCTTGCTCTCACCAACAATGCTGCTAACTCTGACTTTGTTATCCTGTAAAACTGGCGTGAGAGGATTGGATAACCTTTGTCGGGTTATGTAAATTCAGTACAGTGAATTAAATGCACTGTCAAAACATAGAATATGGAGAGGACAAAAAAGCACGCTTTGCACCGACTCATTTGGCTAGCTAGCTAGGTAGTGATCATCATTTCATTCTCAAAAACACCCATCAGTTCAAGCTCGTGAATTCCCAAAAAAAAAACAAAGAAAATGTTCCCTCTTCCTTTAACAAAAGCTATTTCTTTGTTAAAATAAATAAATCTTCAGGCTGAATCACTGCAACTTTAGCATGCTGGTCGATCAAGACAATCAAGTTTCACGTGAATTTTATTCGACTTGCCTAAAGTGGTTCAAAACTTCAAATAACTCTTCTATGGGACGGTGCAAATGCACTCCGAGTTTTGGGGAGTGAATCTACACCTTAAACTCAGACGTTCACGTAGACAAAAGTTTAGTGAATTAATTCTGTTTTGCGTTGGAAATATGAAAGCTTTATTGGAAAGTACACATATCTTTAAATTGTCGATTGCGTGTTTGATCGACACAGAACAATCGACGTGCACGCACGAGAGTTGCATGTGTAAGGGGATGCTTGAGGGCTTAAATTTGATGGCCGTATATCTGTATTTGAAGATTTTAACTGTAAAATACAGTAAAATAAATATTTAACTGTATGTTAATATATTCAATTTATTATAGAAACTGTTAATATGAAAATTTGACTGTATATTTTAATAGAAACTTCTTCTATGTTTTAATTAAAAAATAGAAAGTTCCCTTTTTTAAATGCAAATTTCTATTGTTGAAAAAACAAATCTCAATTTTTTAGATTTTTTAAAAGATTCTAAATATTTTTGAGTTTTTTGTTCTAAATATTTTTTGAGTTTCTTTAATAACTTTTTTATAAAAACATCAATCTTCTTCTTAGTTTTACCAATGCAAAATATTTTATTTTTCTTTGATTAATCTAGTTTTAGAGTTTAATTTTCATTATCCAGACTCCAAAGCTACAGAGAAGAAGCAAAAAGTCAAAAAAGAGAAAGATTTTTTTGCACACTTACAACTTACAACAAAAAAAAAAGAAGATTTGCAGAAAGTAAAGAGATTTTGCTTCACAGTTACAACTTACAACCAAAAAAAAAAAAATTTGCTCACAGTAAGAAGAGTAAAATGATTTTCATTTTATTTCTTTTGTTCTTTAAAAAAAATGATTTACAAATCTTATATTAATAATTTGTAACAGTTTACCACAGTAAAATTTAACATTGCAATTTTTTTTTATCAAACATTTTGAATCGCATTTAATAATATTCCATAAAAAAAATTCCTATTTTTTTTGTTCTATGCAACCACTACAAACCCCTATTCTCTATATGGTTGTTAGTTTATATTAAATTATTTTTTTTATGATTCATTTTTTATAAATTTAGATGAATTTGAACAAAATATCTAAATCTTTCTTATTTTTAAAATATGTAGCGATTACAATTTGAAAATGTCTTAGAGAAAAAAAAATGGCCTTTTATCAAACATTTTTTTTCCATGGTCAAGTACATCCAAAGTTGTAGCACCCAATGAAGATCATAATTTTGATTTAAATGAAGATTTAGATATTTTGGGATACACTGAAGAGTATGCTGATGAATATCAAACAAGAGAAAAAAAAAAAAAAAACTTGAAGTAAAACGAGAATTTCATAAGGAATGGAAAGTAAAATTTAAGTGGTTGAAATGTATAATATATGAAAGAAAAAAAGTTATGAAATGCATATATTGTGAAACACATAATGCAACTGGACCATGGGGAGTAGGTAATGGTTGCACTAATTTACAACATGATTCATTGGTTACTCATGCCAATTCAAACATTCATAAGATTTCACTAGCTAAATGGACATGTGGGAATGAAAAGAAAGCAAAACTTATTACAGAACATATAGCAAATGTTGATGACATTAACAAGGAAAGAGTTATCACAACTCTGAAATTAGTTTTTTTTATGGTTCAGAAGGATTTAGCCCTTTCAAAATATGAATCACTTTGCTCTCTTGAAATGACATTACAGTTACCAAACATGCCAAAGAACAAGGACTACAATTCATACACAAATCAAATGGCTACAAATGAATTTATTTTTGCTATATCTAAGTATCTTGAAGAGGTACAAACTACTAGAATGTTGATAGTCATTTTTTCTCTTTGATGTTGGATGAAAGTACAGATCGCAATTTAGAGAAGCATCTTATGGTCTATGCAACTTTTTTAGACTCAAAAGGGTTGGAGCAGCCAACTTCGCAATTTTTAAAGCCATAAATGTTTGTGATGGAAAAGGAAAAACAATTTATGATGCAATCAATGTTTTAAAGGAAGAAAGGGGGCTTTCAAATACACACTTAATAGTTTCCACAAATGGTGCTTCATCCATGGTTGGTAGTGAAAATGGGTTTGTTTCTTTTATGAAAAAATATGTTCCTAATCTTGTAGGTGTTCGTTGCATTGCTCATCATGAAGCTTTAGCTGCATCAGATGCTTCCAAAAAAATTCTTGAATTGTTATTTGTTGAAAAATTAGCAAATAAGGTGTATTCTTGGGTACAAAATTCTACTAAAAGAAACAAAGAACTCATTTCTTTACAGGAAGTCATGCAACTTGAAACTCTTCAAGCTCTTCAAATTCATGGAGTTAGATGGCTTTCAAGAGGACAAGTTATTGAAAGGCTTGTTGTATTGATGCCTCCTATATTGACTTTATGGAAAAATGAAAAGAGAGAGTCATGGTATGATAAGGCAAGAATATTTTCAGTTCAATTTTGTTTACACATGCTTGCAGATATAATGCTTATGTTGAACAAGATGAATAGAAAATTTCAAGAAGAGTATGTTGATGTTACATCATTAGAGGCATCTATTGACATTACTATAAACACTTTAAGTAGGTGGTTTATGAGAAGTGATACATTTGTTGATGGTACCTGTTACTTATCTAAATTCTTGGATGTCTCTAAATATGGTTATTTAGAGATTACTGATAAAGAGGGCATTGTTCATAGGCATGAATTGCGGTTTGTGGCAATTTCACATGCACATGGTGATTATGTTGATTCACAAAAACAGTCACTAAAACCGTGCATTGATGGTTCATTAGAGAGTTGTAAACAACTTGCAAAAGAATATGTTCAAGCACTTATAGATTGTTTGAATGGAAGATTTATTGATCTTGTGTTTTTCAACTCTGTAACGTTGTTTAGTCCTTGTCATTATCTAAAGGATGCTCGTGCTAGAGAAGATAATTCAAAGCATTGGCTTGATAATCTTATTCAACACATGCAATATACTTTATGTGAGGAAGAAGAAAATGAAACATTATTTAATGTTGAAGCTTATAAACAAGAGTTGCATATATTTGTTGATACTCTTCGTCTTAGCTGTGAGGGATTATCAATGAAGGAAGCTTGGAGGTTTTTTTGTGTCACAAACTCACATACAAGTTTTCCAAACATGACAAAGCTATGGAAAACAATCCTTACTATTCCAACAAGTACAGTGGCATGTGAAAGAGGATTTTCAAGGCAAAACATAATAAAAGATATCCGACGAACAGCTCTAACATTAGATATATTGGATGCTTTGATGAAAGTGTCTCTAACAATGCTTGATGTATCAGCAGTGGAATGGATCAGAGTGTATGAAATTTAGAAAGATGCCAAACAAAGAAGAATTTAAAATGCTTTAAAAGTCATTTTTTTGTTCACATTTGTAATGGTGATGTATTCCATATGAGGTAGAACACACCAATGCATTATGATTCGTTAGTTTCATTTTAATGTCAGTATGTTACAAGTTATATGCTAATACTATCATAAATCAAATTTATAATAGACTTTGAGGTTTTTTAAATTTGAGATGAATGGACAGCAGGTGAAAAAATTGTCATATTTTTTGACCTATTCCAAGAGATGGTCACCTAGGTATTGACAGTGCTTCTATGGCAGAGAGGAGGCATGTGCCTTATGCTGAAAATGTTTTTGTCCCTCGCCTATTAGTGTCTTATTATATAAAATTTGACTTCCAATAAAAAAATAATAATTGTCTTGTGAAAGGCAATAATGAAGACTAAGCCATAGAAAAAAAAATCATGATTGGCAAGGTGGACCATCAAATTTAAGCCCTACTTGTATATCGAAGGAACTAGCAATAGGTAATTACATGTAGAATGTTTGTAGTTGTAAAAGAAAATAAACTTTCCATTAGATGCAAACATATAAACATAAATTAATCTAAAATAATAAATGATAGTTGTGGGGTTATTTATGAGTCTATATAAGAGGAAACCTATTAAATGGAATTCACCTTTCAATGAAGCTTATAAATTTGTCTATTTTGTTGTTATCTTTTCTATTATAAAAATACTTTTAGAGGTACATATTTTTCTAGAATAATCTCCAAAAGAGATCAATGTATGCTTGTGTGAATGATTGAGGACAACAAGCTTAAAATATGCAAATGCTTTTAGGATGGATATATAGATATAGGTTCATTTATGAATTCTAATGTGAATGTCTCCAACATGTTCATGTCATAATTGTGAATGGTATTCAAATGAATACTTTATGATCAAAACAAATGCAATCAAATACCTTTAAATACAATGACATAGCAATAAATCATGCAAATGTGTGTTTACTCAACTCTAGGCAAGAAAGAAATGCACTAGAGTCAACCAAAATTTGAATTTGAATTTTGAAAGCTTAGTGACCCAAACAAAAATATGTCATAACCAAGATGGTAATGGAACGTTTGGGAATAAGTGGATAGATATGCATAATCAAGGTGAATATCAAAGTGCATTTGTATATGGATAAGGTGGGGGATAAATGTATGTATGTGTAAATGGGTAACGACATGGGCGAAGGAGCCTAAATTTACACAACAGTGTATATTAGCACCATAAATCCTACCATATGTGCACCATAAATCCTACCATATGTGTGTCATCATATTGTGTTATTGTATATTTAATTGAAGCTTGAGCTCATATGTCATGTAGTTAACTAGAAAGCATGTGCATCTATAGTCCAATAAAAAAGAGCATGCATGCACTAAACTGATCTATGATTATTAGTTATTCAAATTTGTACATGCAAATCTAGAGTTACTCACATTGGGGGTTTGTTCCCTATAAAATCCCATGGTTGTGACTATTGAAATAGAGAATGAATGAATAAATACATTCATGAGAGTTTTACCAAATTATCTATTGCATGCATGTCATTCTTAGTATAGTATCACAATGTTATGATCTACAAACACACAAATTACAATGAGAGCCATGTACTTGGGAAACATGCTTCAACTCAAAATATAACATATGTGTGAGACAACACACATACTACAAAAATGTTAACAATGGTCTAATGCATGTAATGGAAAATGATAAAAAAAAATTGGTTATGTTGCTAGAACCCTTTATTAATTTATGTGCATTGTATCTCAAACATGATGTGGCAAGTGACATAGGATGAAATATGCACATGGTTTGTGAGTAAGGTGGAAAGCTTTAGCAATGAAGAAATCCCCACTTAAAGCAAAGATCTAACAATGACATGAGCAAGAATTTTTTGAGCACCTATACAAATAATTTTGAGTTGATCTCCCTAAATAGATATTCAATTGGGTCTCTATATGGCTAAAATATTATCAGCTTGAGTACTAATGAGAAGTCTCTTGGAAACCTAAGTCAATCTCATAATCAAAGCACACAAATCTAGTGTAGACACATGTAATTGATGCTTTCATTAAAATTATCTTACATTCTCCATTTTTTGTGATAATGGATACTTCAACTGAGAAATTTCTCCACAAGTTCCTTACACTAATTCAATGTCAACTCTTGAATAAAATATCACTTCAAGTGAAAAAAAATATGGTTGAAAAGTGTGGACACCTTTTCAATGGATTGGTTATCCTCCACACAAATGAGTACATGGTTGAGGGGATGATTGGTTCATGAATTAAGAAGGGAGATTACACTTCAATATGGAGACGAACAATTCTAGGCTACAGTATAAGGAGAGATGCAAGCAAGAACAAAAGTTTGTAAACATAGCATCTAAAGTAGGACATCTAGTATGACACACAACATGCAAAGGAGGTAGTAAAAAAGTGAAGGTGGTGATAGTGAAAAATATTTGGATATGTTGATCAAGAAAGAAAGTGTCAAGTGTGTTTGGCTAAAGATTGACAAACTATATGGTGGGATGCATGTTTATGATCCTAAGGTGACTACTACTAAAGTGGAGTATATGCATTTTGATGGGGACAAATTACATTTTAACATGAAGCCACTATCTTGTGCAAATTCAAGCAAGAATTGATCTTTGTTCAATGATAACTATTGAGAGGTCTAAAGGGCTTGTTCAAGATCAATGTACCATGTAGGACAAACAAGATGGAAATCATTGTAGGTATGGGATAACTCCTACAATTCAATCTCTAGGATTAGAAGGTCGGCTCCTTATATATCCTAAGCTAAGCCTAAAGCTATGTGGGGTGAAAAGGGAAATGGTTTACAAAAATAAAATAACATAAAATAAAGGCTCTTGCTAGAAAAATATATTTTCATAATCAAAGAAATTTTTTGAAGCTCATATACAATAATCAAAAAAAGGATAATGAATAAGGTAAGTTGTATAACAATCAAATCACAAGTATGATCAATAATCATAATTTTTGGAATAGAAACTTCTTATATTAGTGCTCAAAATAAAAATGACCAATACATACAACACATCAACTTTGGAAACATGCATAGAGACTCCCTTATATAACTATAAGAAGGTCAAGGTTAGGATCATACATTACACTCAAAATCTCAAAATATTACTTGTAGAAAATTGCATCTAAACTAATATGAGGTGTGCAAGCCACTATTCATAGCCAAAATTCTCAACCCAAAATGATATCCCCCCTAAAATAAGAGTTTTGAATCTTAGATTGGTTGCAAAGGGAATAACAACTTTGTGAATTTGGTTTCTTGAGTTCTCTTGCTATTGGTTTGAGTCTACTATATAAGCCAAGGGTACATGATCAATGAAGTATGTCATGCAATAATGTGCTTTGTAGATTTAGGTAGGTGAATTCATTTGTTGTGCATTGCATAGGATAGAAGTTAGTTGGTGTTCTTGATGCTAGATTGGTATATGTGATGGATTTTTATTTTGATGTGTGATGAACCCCTCCCAAATTAATTTGTAGCTATAGGATAGCAAGTGGATATTATGGATGAGTCACAAATGTGAAAATTATGTTATCATGGAGCATCATTGAGGAGATCTACAGTGAAATGGTTCTGCATCTTGTGGATTATTGAATAAACTTGTGGTGGTATATTAGATGGTGTGTGTCATCCTAGATAGAAATTGTTACTTTTTTTTTCAATAAGTCCCAAGATCATACCATGTGGCATTAGTTATAACATAAATAATAGGATAGAACTATTGGGATGAGTGAGGCCTACCAACAATAGATGTAGACACTTAAAATACATTTATGCATTTCTATTGTCATCACACCATATCCATCTCACATATTTTCTTCTAGCATTAATTAGATAAGCTATATTTGATTAATTAATCAATGTGATCATTCTTCTAATATTAATTAAAAAACATCAAATATTAATTAATAAATATATTTTCTTCTGATATATAAATGAATTGCATTTATTTATTTATTTAAACTAATTCAACCCTTTCTCTAAATTTCCAACCCATTATTTAATTAAAATAATCATCACCTCAAAATTCTCCCATAAATTAAATAAATACATAATATTTATTTATTTAATCCAAAATATCCCTCACCATTAGTTGAATAAATAAATCAAGTTTAATCAACTAACTAATCATTTGCACATTCCTCCACCACTTTGTTTAAAATACGTAAACTTGATATTGCACAATGCTCCAAAAAGATCCTTTTCAATCCCCACCCTCCATCAAACATGAGAAAATATCCACCCTCCATCTCTTTCCAATATTTTCTCTAATCATATACACCAATCATAAGATGTCACTTGTAAGCTTCTCATTCTCTCTTGAAAATGGGTCACTCATTCCCTCTATTATCCCAAATATATAACTCAACCATTCCTTAAGCCATTTATAAGACTTGGAACTGAATGCAAGGCAAGGTCATGATGTCATAATAAGCAAATGCATCAACTCTCAACAACTTCACCCATCTTGAGCACATCACATGGTCATCAAGGTTTGTGATGGTGAGAATCTTGTTGTCTTTTCACCATTTTTTGCATTCATTAGCTTAATAGAGGTGTAGGTAGGTGTAGAATAGGATATTTTTTTACATACATTGTTCTTTCTTTATTTTTCTATATTTTAGCATATATGTCATGGATATATCACTATATCCATTTGCAATAACAAAAATTCTTGTGATTAATTAGATCTTTTCTTCCCCAATATATCTAATGATGTGCATGCATTGATACTTAGAATTGCTTCTAAGCCACATAGAACACAACAAAACTTTAAAATTGAGGAACCATAGATGGTGGAGCCAATGAGATAGGGATTGTTGTTGGGGGTGAGGACATCCTCCATCATCGCATCGGCCTCTTTGTCACTCTTCCTGTCATCGCCTCACCCTCCTCACCACCACCATCGTCGTTGTTGAGATCCTCACCTCCTGGCCCTTGTGCACTAGCATTGCCTATGGGGGCATCTGCAAGGAAAATTGAGGTTGAGCTAGTCATCTCCCACAACACTACAAAACCGTTGACAACATTGATATTATCGGTCACAAGGACAGGAGGTCGGTCATCATTGTCTGACCCGTTGTCACTAACAGTGACATCCGCAATAGTCATACGAGGACGATCACCTGCTCGGACTATGCTCCTCGCTGACTGCATGTACATGTGAGGTGCTAGAGGGATGGTCGGCACTTGCCCAAACTGTTGGGCCACCTGATGCTAGTAATACAAAATGATGATGTGATATGACTTCCCTGCTAGGAGTCGATCGAGTTGCATCCTTTGAAACTATCATCTATCAATGGGATAGATCCCCATCCTCCTATAGGGATTCCATCTAATGTCTCATGTCCACAAAGAATCAAACTATAATCGCTAGAATTTAATATCCCCATAGCGCTAATCACGTACTAGAGGGTATGTGTGTGCCATGGGCATACCATGTACCAAGCCTCGGTAGTACTCGATCAGCCTCATGCACCTAATGTGCTCAAACTCCCACACTTGTAGTAGTGTGAAGATGATGAAGTTATAATACTCATAATGTACATACTGCCTGAGGTCATGGTAGAGATGCATGACCATACTCCAACCCCTAGTGAAAACTATATGTTGCTCCTACATCACTTGAATATAATGGACGAGTCCCCCATGTAGGTGCAAGCCTCACCCATCCATTGCAATGTGGGCAGTGACTATAACAATCATAACTCAACAGAAGAGCGGTATCGCTACTCACCCCTACTCGAGCCATCTAATATAGATGTGGCATGTGGTGTCTATTGGGACCACCCACCCGATGTAATACTATTGCTCGTCGTGGGCATCCTATGTTGTCCTGACCTCATCATATGTTGCCTGTTGTCCACGGACAGGTAGCTTGATGATGTGGTAAACATCCTCCAAGGTGACAGTCATCTCTCCCATCGCCAGGTGGAAGCTAGAGGTGTCAGCATCCCAATGCTCAATGATCGCCATCAATATGGGTGTATGATAATGGATCTTGAGCATGGTGTATGCCCACCAAAGGTTGACTTGTCATAGTAATTCTTGGTCATCTAGATGCAACTCATTGATGTGGTCTCGCAACACTATCAGTAGTGACATGCTAGCGTGCTCACGGATCTTAGGCCAAGCCTGCAAAAGCATACTGAGATTCATGTCAAATCGTTCTACATCATCTGAAAAAATTCTAACTCTACATCAAATTTTACTTAAGTTCACCTCTAAAACGAAGGCACGCCACCCAAACATATTTGTGATGTGCTAGCGTCTGAGGTCGAACACCTCCCAATGATTGCATGCGAGAGGGATGCCAACATGGTCGAAGGTCGCTAACACTTTGTTTGGATGATAGTGCACCATTCGGACACGTTCGCGCCAGCTAGATGCCTGCATTGCTCAAGGAGGACAAAAAACTAAAAAAATCATCAAAATGACTAGTTGGGTCAAAAAAATTGTACCTCATCAAGCTCATCACCTATGGCTACTGTTACATGGATTTGCTCAATCCTCGCTTTGAATAGTGAAAATGACCCTTCTAGGGGCCCACTCGAGGCATATATAGGTCATTTTCACCCATTTTTCGTGACAAAAAATGTTCCTTCCATCCTTCCTGTTTTTACCCCACCTAACTAGGAGCAAAAATAGGAGGGGGCATATATTCACCTCTACATCATATTTTTCTTCTAAACCATCGAATTTTATTAAGCATTCTTCTCGCCATGGTAGCTTCTTTCGATTTTCGAAATTGACCTAAATTTGAGTTTTACAAAATGAAACTTCATGTTTGGCACTATAGTTTCTTACTAAGCTTGAACGTTGGGGGCATCGCCAGTATCCACCTGCTTGACCTCTATGGCCTTTACAGTATCATTTTTCACACAAATCTATAATTTTTTTAAAAATTTGATCTTGCATTAATGTTTTTTTCTTCTACTTTAGTGTAGTTGTTTTTTCTTCAAAAATTTAGCTCACTAAAGTGGAGGCAAAATGTAGTGTCATAAAATTGCACCCCATGGCAATTTCACACTTGTGCATTTAACACGTTGTATTTATGGCACCTCATTGCATTAATGGAAAAACCTTATGAATCATAATTTCATGATTTCAACTCCATAAGGGACAATGATGAAGCGTTAGCAGTCTTCCACCTCATTTCTTGAAAATTTTTGAGTTGGATGCCTACGTGACATGTGGGCATTCACACAGCGTGCAAGCACCCCAAAATTTATGAGTTTTAAATGAGGTGATATCGCAACCTTTGCCAATGACATATGTCATTACAGTATAATCGTGAGTGTAACGGATCTTCCCACCCATGCAACCTCATAAAACTCTTCTTTCACTCCCATTCTCATTCATTCCCACCTTTTTGTATTATATCTTGCTCTCTTGCTCTATTCTCTTCTATATCTCTTCTCCATAGGAAAGCTTTGTTGGATTCTCGTCTCATCAACAACCAAGACTCTCTTGCAAGAAAACAACATCTTTTCTATCAAGCCAAGAGGGAGCCACAGATTGTTGGTAATGCTCTCTTGTCACTTTGTCTTGTCTATTTGCAATACATACTTGTCTATTTTATTCATGATAAGGGTTCTCCTCCACAACAGGGTTTGTTTCTATCGCACGTCTAGTCTATTACATTTTATGTCTTGTCTATTTCTATCTATATGGTTGTCTATAGAGGTGGAAACACCAAAACGAGGGATTGATTGAGGCAAGCCCCAAAACAACCCCAACATTTTTCCTCGTCCTTTCTATGTAAGTTTTTAGATTTGAAGAACTGGGTACATGCAAATTTTAGGGTTTTACCTCCTAATCTGGAAAGAGCAAGAACATGGGGTGCAAACGTCCCTACGACACGTTCTCGTCCTTTAACTACCTCTCTCCTCTTAAGGGAAGAATCTATAAGTCTTGATCTTCCTATTTATACAATATGTGTTATGTAATTCTTTATTAGATTTTGTTAATTTATAGTTTTGTCATTCTAGCTTAATATTTCACTGACTAAGTTATTGTAATATTCTCTCTCTATTTCGCACTTTGTCACTTGAACTTGTATTTTGAGGTAATTGAGGGATATCCACTCCCTATAGACTCTTCTTTGTCCTAGAGACTCAAGAGTAGTGAATCTCATCGTTTACAGGTATTAGTCAATATCTTAATGCCATCCCTCTTATGAAGCTTATATGACACTCTTCTATTATTTTCTATATGAGAAGCCACCTTGTATTCATCCCTCAATGTTTGAGGGTCTTTTTCTCTCAACTAATAGCCCATCTTAGGATCATATGCATTACAATATAAAACTAAACACATAGATTCATTAGGTCTAAGGTAAGATGGGATTTTATTCACTACCTTGGTGAACCTTGCATTGAAATCAAGTGTAGACTCATTTCACCCTTTGGTGATATTAGTGAACTCATCTATGATGAACCTTGGATTAGTCTTGTCACCATATTGTTATCTAAATATCTTTTGAAATTCAACCTGTGAGTCAATGCTTGTTGCAAGAAGTGTTATGTACCAATCCCTCACTTCATCAATTAGAGACTCCACAAATAATTTCATGATGACATCCTCATCCTCAATATCAAAGTCATTAGTTAAATTTATGAATTATTTCTGTAGACATCCAAATTTGGACACTTAATTTATCCAAATTTATCACTTTTCGTCTAAACATCCTCTTATCAGAGTTAATTAAGTAATATTACTATTAATTAATTAATATCTTTAATTCTGCTAAATCCCTAAGGTATTTAATTAATAATTAAATACCTTACCCTCCTTAATCCTCTTTTCATCAAATAAATTAAATA
>VDFB02341310.1:0-30920 GCA_007258455.2 Sequoia sempervirens
AGGGGAATGTTCAAGTGGTTGTCAGTTGATAATGCTAAATGTTGAGTTGTTTAGTATGCCTGCACACCTATTTTGGTAGGAACTTCCCATTTTTCTTCAGTTAATTAATCTTTTTTCTTTAATACATTGCTATGCCTTATTTATTTATGATTTATGAACAAAAATTCCATGAAACATGTATATTGAGAACAAAGGTGTAATTTGATATCAACAGTACTATAAGATATTAAATTTGCAATGTGTGTTTGTTCGAGATAAGATCTTGCTAATATGTTTATGGAAATTAGTAGGTTAAATGCTTACCTATATATTTGTGGAGACAATTTCATCATTTTTAACCAATTGGAGATTTTCCAACATTAGACATTGTGGGGGTGAAGAATGGTAACATAACTCCTCCTCCCCAACCCATCTAGGGGTTGTTCCATATGGGGGACATTTCGCAGGATACCCCCTCGTGATGGCTTGCAAGTTGTAACCTTAGATGTCATGGGAATGTCAAGATTTGTCATGATTGGGCTGAGGTTGAATTAGCAATTGTTAGTTACATTAAATTGTTGTGCTCTATCGTATTGGAGAAGAATGCAATCATTGCCAAGACATCTAATGCATGCCTAGATTTGATGGGCCAAGCTTATGTGGACTAGTTCTTGATGTCTCTATAGAAAAAATCATTGAGAAAAAATTTGAACTACTCATAGCCAATAGATAATATATCATTCTTGCCCATATCTCTTTGTTTGAAATATTCATGCTCATCATCAATGGGAGTTATTTTTCCAATATTTGGTAGATTATTCCACCAATATATGAGCTTTCCAGATAACAATATTATGCCATACAAAACCTTTGATGCTTTAGTCCATGGACCACTTTTTGTTAGAATCCAAGATCAGACATGTAAACCAGAAATACCTTCCACAAGAGAAAAACAAGAAAGAGCAGAGCAATTTGCATGAATATGTGCAAATGAATATTGTTCAGGAATTGAGAAATTACAAGAGATGAATTGCTTTATAAAAGCAATGTATGCAACCCTAAAAGGAAACCCTAGTGTGCACACTTAATAATTAATAAATAATTAATTATTAATGTGCCTAAGTTTAGCTTAAGTAACTAAAGTGATAAGTGTCTCAATTAATTAACCAATATGATTAAATTAATTAAGTGAAATAACTTATTACTCTAACACTTTTGTCAAACATATTTTCCAATGTATTTGCCCAAGTGTAGATAGTATCATAGGGATCTACAATTTTATCAATATTCAAGATGTATGCACTTGTAGCATAAGGTCTCATTTGCTCAGTCTTTGTATTTTCTATAATTGTATCTTTCATTTCAATATCAAATTCTACAAGTTTCTTTGTAGATTCCCATGGCTCGATTTCTTGTAAGTGATTGTACTTAGAAAAATCTAAATCTAACTCATCAAAATCACTATCTACTTTATTTACAAAGATTAGTGAAGTTTCTGCATCACTTGGTTCAACTGTTATTTCAATAGTGTCAATTTCATATGTTTCTTCTGTAGGCTCCTTGTTGGAAAAATCGGGTTCATCCATATAAATAGGTTTTGCCTATTGCTCTATAATGTTCAACTCCTACAACTAATCTCTTACACTTTCTTCTTTATTAGCTAGACTGTGCTCCTTAATTTTTGGCATGTTTATTGTGGGAGCTTTGGAGAAAGATTTTATAGAAGATGGTTCAAAAATTTCTTCTTTCTCATAAAAAATAGGTTCTTTCTCCCTTGAACAATCAAATTTTTTTTTGGTGGAGTTGGTTGCTATTTACCCTTTCCTTTCTTCTCTTTTTCTTCTTCTGAGGAACTATCTCGACCGATCTGTGATTTTCTAATCTTTTTTGTAACTATCCTTATTTTTTCTTGTGTTTTGGCTATAACATCTATGCAATTTTTTTCGATCTTCAACATCTTTTCTTCTAATATTTTTATGACTTTGCTGATCATCATAGATGTGTGTGAGATAGTTGTCTTGGTGTTACTATGTTGAGATAATTGTCTAGAGATTTTTTTGAGTTTTTTCATACTTGGTAACTTACTCCAAATATATCATTTATAAGAGAAATGTGGAGAAATGCAACTCTTGATTATAACACCTTTGAGCTACTTCTACCAAAAAATCTGAATCGCATAGGAAGATCTTCAACCTAGAAGAAATGCGAAGCAAGACCAAAGCACAACTCTATGACCTAGAACACTACTACAACACACTATTTCTTTTTATCAAAATTTCTCAAAAGAAATTGGAAATAAAGCACCAAAGACACATCCTCATCATCTTTAGTACTTCCTCATCCATAGACAAAAGCTTATCAAAGAGACACTAGAGATAACACTACATAATTTGCTATGCTTATCCAGGAAGAAGAAGATGAGAAGAAGAGTATCTGTAGTTACAAATTAGGCATATTCATAGACACCAAATGCAAATACAATATATTTGAAAAAGAAATACTAGCAGTAAAAAAAGGAATTGAAAATTTCAAAATTTTCCTCAAGATAGTAAAATTCACAGTCAAAACAAACAGTCAAGCCGTGAGAAGTTTATTAAAGAATAATCCAAATAAAGATATAGCCCAAGGATGCATTGCGTGATGGTACTTTGAATTTTTGGGATATGATTTTGAGATAGAATGGATTAAGGGTGAAAATAATCCACTTGCTAATGCATTAACTAGAGAATTGGCAAAATCAATTTATCATGATATTATATTTAAAGATCCAGTATGGATTAGAAGATATGGGACACCAATGTTCTATCATGAAGATACTAGTGAATCTTTTCCATATCTCCCCAATGAAATTGTAGAGTTATTACTTGAATCTTATTTCCTCAATGAATGGCTTGCAGATCTTAGGAAAAATATTTGTTATTACCATGGTTAGGGATTAGTAGATGAAGATGAACAAAAAAAAATTCTTGAACTCTCAGGTGTTGAAAAAGCTGGACAATCAGATATTGGTGTAAAAGATATGGGACACTGGTATCACCTTGACGTGTTAGGGTGACATATCCTTGGCAGGCGCCTTTGGAAAAGGATTGGGGTGGTGGAAAGCATTCAATTCTCATGAACGAAGATGGCTTTACATTGGATGTTCGTGCGACAAATTTATGAATCCAGTCTGTGGGAGGATGATCTCTTTTCAACTATTGTGTAGCTGGGCTGATCGAATGATGGGCATTTATAGCTGGTTTGGGTTGTGTTTTTTATCATTCACATGGTGGCTGGCAATGGAGACTTTGATCAGTCTCCCTTTGGGTAGGAAGTTGTGGGCCTTCTACTGGCGAATTTGGCATAGATGATTGCGATCAGTGATTAAGGATTGGGACGAGCTGGTTTTAGGTGTGGTGGAGGTGTTGCTCGGTGAGGATTATATGAGCACAGTAGAACAGTGGAGGACAAATGTAGACATTACGACAAGGTTGCTTGCCTTGCTTTAGGATTTGGGGGTGTTGAGGGCGATGGTAATGGTGATTTCCCGAAAGTTGGTTTGGGACAATCTCCTCGACAGAGCGATGAATGTTATCATTGTGGCGGAGCCTGGGGTTGGTGTCCCTTGTCCGCATGACATTCAATGAGCTCTAATACTCAGTGAAAGAATTTGACTTTATCCCTTCATCCTGGACATTAAGGGTGTAGAGCTATAGCATCATCTTGTTTGAGCTAGGTGTGGCTTGAGTTTTTTGAAGCATCACTTGTTCCTTGAGCCGTCTAGGGGTGTCAACTAGAGGGGATTGTTTCACAACTTCTTACTCGCCAATGGTGTGCTGCTTGTAGATTGAAATGTCTATCTCTGCAGGTTTGCTTTTTTTGGTGATGCAATTTGGGCTGGTCGGGTGGTCTATAGTGTTTAGCATTTGGCGGTAGGTAGGGCTGGGTAGTGATGGCTGACAACTAGATGGTTAGCTATAGGGGTGGCTTTTGGGTGGTGGGGGTTTTGTTGGAAGTTTCTGGTTTTCTTTGACAATGTAACAGACTATCTTTTTTTAAAAATCAATACAAAAACATTTACGAATAAAAAAAAGATATGGGACACTCCATGTCCTCATAAGAGGATTTTTGGCATGAATTGGTCAAAACAAAGCAAGATGAATTTCCAAAAAAAAATGAAACATGACTTCATTAGTAGTATTAGTTTTGACAAAAAAATTTTTTGAAGAATACATTGATTTGATTGGTATAAGGTTCAATCCAGACATGGAGGAGTTTCTAAAATTGATTCATCCACAACTTTGGGAAAAATGCCTTTTTGCATGTAAAAATATTTAACACATTATCTAAGAATTGGATATGATTTTCTTTGAATGGAATTATATACCTTGGCGCCAAATTGGAAGTTGGAGGTATAGATAGAAGGATTGGAGATAAGGCTTAAGCTAGCATTACTGGCCAAAATAATTGAGCTTAATTGTGCTTATTCTCAAGATTATGTTTTGTAGATAAATTATGTTTTTCACCCAAAAATCTATTGATTGGGAATTTGTTTACTCTCCATTTTCCACTCAACTCCTAAATCTAGTTCTATTTTAAGGCTAACACATGAGATTGTCTATGTCGTGATGTCACCCACGTTAATACAAATTAAATAAAAGTGAATTTATTAATACTTGCATTTTTGTTGCATTGCCATTTTGGTCGATTCTTTTATTTTATTTTATTTTTCTTAGAAAGAAACAAAAGCCACATTTTAATGTTCAAGTGATTTGGTAGATTCCAATACCTTTTTTTTTTTGGTAAGGTCTAACATTATATCTTGAATCCCACTATTTTAATAGAAATTTTTTTGGGGGTTTGTATCAAAATGAATTGATCAAAATGATGGACCACCCATCTTTCCTATAAAACATGCAATTATGTGCAAGACATCATGAATGCAAATAACAATAAAAAATCAATCCTAACTATTATAGCAACAATGAGGGAAGTTTTGAGAGGCTAGAATGATGTGTACCTTGCTGCAAGAAGGCTATTTTTAGGTCACAAAGGACTCATTCTCCTTTACTGGCGAATGGGTCCTTGTTAGGGTTTTTGAAACTAAGATTTGGGTTATGTTCCTTGATTTCTACACTCTCATATCCTCGGTGATCAGCTCCTGAAAACCTGAAACAAATTATGTAGCCTTCTTTTTGTGTTCTTGCAATGCAAATGACAATTTTGCAACTTGACAACTTTAAAAAAAATTCTCCAATCTTTTTCTCCACTTGATCTTCAACCTATGGATCAACAAACACACATTCAAGAGGAGAAAAAATTGTTGATTGTTAGTGAATAGGGGTTTGCCTAAGTCAAACCCCTTTTAGGTAATTAAACCAAATAATGAAACAATGAAATAAGGACATGAAATATGAACTTGAAATGACGATACCTTGGAAGTTGTCTTGGAATGAAAATCTACAAACTAACATGAAGTGGCCATGAAGAATGTAGATCTTGATCTCAAATTAGATGTGAAATAATGCTTTCCAATAGATCTTCAATGCTACACTAACAATCTTAGCTCAACAACATGCTTGAATGCACTATGCCTTTGACATGATGATATGATCTTGAATTGTTGCACTAAGCTCTTGATAATCTTCCCTTGAATGCCTTTGAAATTTCTCTTGATGCTCTTGTGAATGTACTTTTATGATTACTTGAACTTGCTAGGATGTTTTAGGATTGCTTAGGATGAAATTATGTGAATTAGCCTTCTATTTATACTAAATCTAAGAATTAACCCCAAAATTCAAATAATTCAAGCTGACATCAGATCTAGGATTGAAAATCATTATAATCTTGCCTAAATTAAATTCAAAAAGGGATGTCCTATGTGAGGAGGACCCATTTGTCATTAAAGGAAAAAGGGTCCTAGCACAACTTTCTAGGACCATGCTTTGAGGTGATGAAATCACATTAAAAACCCATTTCAAAAATGCCAAGAAAGGGGTGTCTTATGTGGAGAGGACCCATTCACCACTAAATGCAAATGGGTCATAGTGTCATTTTCTAGGACCTAAAATTTTCCAAGTTAAATGTCATGCAATATCATTATTGGGTGTCAAGATAGATCCTTCAAAAAGTGTAATTAAAGGGCCAATTAAGTTCAATTAACTATAATTAATTAATGAAACCCTAGATAAGTGTAAAAGTGTAATACAACACTTTACAACACCCTAAATAAGGCATGATTAAGTACATTTGAGTTAAAAGGGTCGTAGAATTAGTGTGAATGTGTACAACGCATTACAACCCTAAGTTGACCAAGCCATAATTAAGTTAATTTTATATCAATTATTCCCAAATTAAGTGTCAAAAAGGGCTACTTTTTTTTTATGCTACACCCACTTTAATGTAGGGGACCAAAAAAAACCTTCAATAAATTACATGTGAAGCTCTCAATCTCTAACATACCAACCTCAATGCAATAAGACTTGTTGATAGGCATCTTCTGATTGTGGCTCATTTATTGAAGCAAGTGATATTCAGTGGTGCAGAAAAACCTCCATGTGAAATAGGCCAACCTGCCCCTCTACTAGAAAAACCTTTGGGACTCCAAAAACAAACACTTTCAATTATTCAAAGACTTTTCTGGTATTGACTACTTTTTCAGTGAATGATTTTCTATTGATCTTGCAGAAGAAAATGGCATGATTGAGCATCTACATTGATTATGATGACATGAATAAATTATAGTAACATGAAATCTTCTTTCTTTTTCTTCTTCTTTTGGTACTACTACTACTACTTGCTTCTTCTTCTTCCTATGTTGTTGTTTTGGATGTCTAGGAATCTTTTCAGTTTGTTTTAAAAAAAATGTCTTTAATTTCTCCCACTATGGCAGAAAGATTCCTATTTTCCTTTTGTTGAGTTTTAACTAGTCTGGTTAAATTTGCAACTTCATCCATTAAAAGATCCAATTTTTTGAATACAACAATTAGATCCTGATTGGTTGGATCATAGGTTTTTGTGTTTGGAAGAAGATGGTTTATTCTTTTTCCATGGTGGTATCTGATATCCATGATCAAATTTTTTATCAAGGCGACCAAACCTTAGGTGGATGTATAGGTGATGGGTGATTTAGGGGCCTTATGTGGATGTATGGGTGATGGAGATGAAGAAAATATGTACAAAATTGGATTGAGGAAGATGATGGAGTTAGGAAATGGGTGTCTTGGTCCACCCCATGAACCATTAAAAGAGGGGACATGAAAGATGTTCTATTTATTTTATTATTAATAATGAGAAAAGGCTTTTGGAGCATATAGATCTCAAGTTAAAATCTCTTCATAGAATAAATTTTCTAGTAAGAGCATTAAATTTTTCATGTTGTTACTACCATAAACAACACTCTCATTCATAGATATAAATGATATTGTTACACAGCTATGAATAAAACAAAATCCTTCAACTCCAATAGTAATTCATAATCTAATGATGCCCATGTCCTCTTAGATCCTTAAGACCTTGATTTTAATAATGGGTCATGTCTAGCCATAGGTAGACCAGATCAAGTGATATAGATAAAGAGATATTGAGGAAGAGGGAGTGGGAGAGATAAGAGATAGATAGGGTGAGATAGAGTGACAAAAAGAGAGACATGAAGATAAAGAGATAGAGAGGTTGAGGGAGGGAGAGAGAGGTGATATAGTGGGAGAGATAGAGAGATAGAGGTAGAGAAAGGGAGAGATATAGGTAGAGGGGGAGAGGGAGAGGGAGGATAGAGTGGTGGATTTTGGGGGTTAATGGTGACTCCCCAACACCCATAGGAATGCTTGCTAGACCAAAATATCTTCCACATGAGAAAAAATGGCAAGAAAGCTTGCTTCAATAATGCAAGATTGAATATTGGTTGAATATTGGTTGAATATGCAAATGTACATGAGATGCATTGCTTATAAAGGAAAGGTAGAGAGATAGGATTAGACAAGATCATGACAAGTGTCTTAATCCTATAACATGTGACAACTAACAACTACCTAGGATAAGATAAAGTCTAGACATGACAACTAAGACTTATGGAAGGAATATTTTATCCTAAGTAAAATTAACATGTGAATATGTCCCCTAATTACCTAGTGAGTGAATTAGCTAAGTACAAGAAAATTATTCACACCAACACCCCCCCTTAAGTGCAACTTTGAAAGAAGATTATTATGCAAACTATGCAAAGACTATGACTATGGGTCCCGAGTATGAGGCCATGTTAGGTACCCATTTACAATGCAAATGGAAATGCAACAATCTCTCAAAAATGGAGAAAAGGAGAAAACCCAATGGGAAAAAATCCTCTCCAAAAGAGAGAAAATAAAACAAAACAAAACATGATATATGGAGGACTCAATGATACCCCAAGGACTACATCCATCATGTATATACAATCAATGACCCCGTCCATAAGAGGGAAAAAGAGAGATAAGATATCCCTCCCACAATATGTAATATCCTGCAAATATGGTTAATGTCTAAAGATAAAAACATAATCCAATTCCTACAAACAATTTTTCTTCCTTTGGGAAGAAGATACACCAAGTACAAATCCAGGAATGCTTCCCATTCTGGATAGGAATTGGTAGGAAGAGGAATACATATGTATGAAGATTGTGTCTCTAAAATTTACTCATGTGTTTCCAAGTTCTTGGATGATAAAGATGATGTCACAATCCAATTAGGTACATACCCAATCACAAAAAATTATGACAAACCAACAACAAGTGGAAACTGATCTTGAACAAACTCCAAATATAAACATGAAGTGACAATAGTTGATCCATGACTATCAACAAATATGAGAGATAGACCCTCAAATTGGTCCCCCAAATTTGAAACGTGAGATTCCACAAACCAAGAAGTAATGTCTGTCAAATAGGAATCCCAATCACTCAGAAGACTATTAGATGCCTATTGCAATGAACCATTGGAAGTACTCAATGAATCATCAACAAAAGGCAATTGTGTGATCTCAACTAGAGAAGTAGGAGTTGCAGGAGAAGTCTTTGGATCATCAAGATGCTCAAGTTCTACATCATATTCAAACTCCTTTAAGGTGTCATCATCATAGGGTATGTTGTGAACATCATAAAGTGGAATGAGGTTAGGAATGAAGGCTTGTGTGGATCTCCAAATATCTCCCAAACTTTGGTCCAAACTATGCATCCAAGCATGAGATCCATGAAAATATCTTATCATAGGTCTCATTGAAGATTCTTGCACAAAAACTAGAACCAATCAATCCTATCATATGATCATTCTTATTACCCCAAACACAATTCATATATGTTGTTTCTAGTTCATGAATAAGTCCATAAAGATGTAAAAATTTTAGCCACTTACAATGTGTTATGATGCCTTTTTGCCATGACTCATAATTATCCCTAGTCAAAACTATTATATAAGCATGAGTTGAATAAGACATAATTACAATGATAATATACTTCTCAACTGATACAATATGAGATCAACATATACAATACAACTAAAATGAAGTACAATGATTAAAATAACACTTTCCCAATTGCTAAATTATCCAAGTATCCTTCAGTAGACCCATTGGGAAAATTTTGAAATCACAATGTACTTGGGGTAGAATCAAGAAAAAGTGCATGGATGGTTGGATAGAGCTCCTCAATACCTTTCCAATGCCACAAGAATTGTGAAAATAAGAGATCGTGGTAAAAAGTTATGAGCTTGGGAGCCAAAAATGAAGATCTAACTTCAAACAACAAAAACTAGCACCAAACTACAAAATTTATGAGAAATAACGTCACCACTGAAAATTTGAAATTGTCAGCTTTTCGAAGATATTTTGTTTCAAAAAATCCGCCTCCTTGGGTGAAAGTTATGCCAAAATGAAAAAATACCCTATTTGGGCATGTTGGGGGAAAAATTGGTACACTACAACACTAAATAGGTGCAAAAAATAGCTTATGTGGGGCGGCTCCTAGTCACTCATGTGACTATAGACTTTTAGGGGTTAAAAAATTATATACACCACCACTGGAGTGGTGGTGCCACCCAGGCGGTGGTGGCAAGCAAAGCTGCGCCGCTCGGTGTTTATCTCCCCGTTGCTAAGCCTTCTCCATGGGCTTTAAGAAAATACCCACAGTTAAAACAAAAAAATGTCAATTAGTAATTTCGTACCCACCAATATGACTGGGTAGAAAATTAAATGCCGACAAGATCTTGTAGAGTGTTGTACAGGTCAACTGGTCGGTTATGATGTGACCACGACTATAATATTAAAAAGGCTTTGAATGACAATGGTCGACAATAAATAAGATGGTTGGTGATTAAATAAAAAAATGTTTACAAGATATAAGCCTGCGATAAAATTGTACCATGCGATGTGATTAATAAGACAACAGCCAAAATTTTGTACCACTAATAGAGAGTACGCTGAATATACCTTGGAATATCTGAACAATTCAACTTTCCTATACTCAATGAATCTTTAGATGCCAGGAATATATTTTAATATTGTTGATCCACAAAATTAAAATCTGTAGAATTTTTTTAATAAAACCCTAACAAAATATATTTTCCCCAAAACAATATAATTTTTTCCTGAAAATAAATAGCGTAGAAATTATGATTTTTAAATAATTTTTTCTGCAAATAATAAATGTCGACCTGGGGGTCGTACAACTTGCCTAGGAATTTTTTTTGCCTCAAAAACAAATTTACTCGAATATACTCAAATTTTATATTAAAATTCGTCTCTTAGGCCCTTTGAATGTGATGGTGATGCCAATTTGGGCCCAATTACTGACCTCCTGGATCAGCTACTCTTCACACTTTCCAAACCCTCATAGATCAAGTGAAACATAACCAAATTTGATGAAACAAAGAAGACAAACCCTAACTTTCTTTGATATCTTTGGATTCAATCATGGGGTCCTTGAGGCAAAAGCGTATCCAACAAGATCTTTCAAGCCAACGCTTAAGAACCACTCATGCTCAGAAGGAGAAATATGGAGATATATATATATATATATATATAGAAAGGAAAATTAGAGATATAGGTATAGAGGTGTATTAAGAGGGAGATGGGGAGAGAGAGAGAGAGGAAGATATAGGTAGGGATGAAGATAGAGGGAAAGAGGGAGAGAAATAGATAAAGAGATAAAGAGAGGTAGATGGAGAGATAAAGATAGGTAGATGGAGAGATAAATATAGAAATATATAGGGGATTAGGAATAGAGAGATAAATATATATAAAGGGAGGGGGAGAGATAGAGTGATAGAGAGATAAAGATATAAGGAGAGAGAGAGAGAGGGGAATGAGTGAGAGAGAAAGGAAATGAGATAGAGACAAGTAATAGAGATACATGGAGAGAGAGTAGTGGGGAGAAAAAGAGGGATGGAGGTAGAGAAATATCCCTCTATCTCTTCCTCTATCCATCTCTTTAAATATCTCTATATCTCACTCTTTCAAGTTCTAAATATTCAAGTTATTTTATTTATTGATAAAGGCGGGTAAATCCATGAGATTTTTATTCATAAAAACTAGTGGTTACATAAAAGTAAGAAAACATATGAAATCCAACACACCCATAAACCCCAACACCCAACTACATCAACATTGGCACATATTGCAATAAAAGCTCTAAGTAACACCAAAAATGTTCTAGAAAGAGAAAACACAATGACAAAATCTTCATAATACTGCCTATTTCCTATTCTTCCTTTTATCATGTGATCAAAGAGACATACTAAAAATAACATCCCTCTTCTTATTTTTCTTTTTTTTGGACTGTATGCCATTTCTCCTCCTGATCATTTGACCAGGGCTCTCCAAACCTTCCTCAAGAACACTCTCTCTTGGATAAGCCAGAACACACACCTCATTTGTGGAGTCCCTCCCATAACATTAGGGACAATGCCTGTGCCACCCCAAAGCAAGTTCTTCAATAGGTGCTATAAGCCCTTATGTCGTTTCAATTGAATTTGCTGTGGTTTTCTTGATGGCTCCATTCCTTACCATGCTTTCCTTTTCACTTGCTAAATAATGGTGGGAGAAACTTCTTTCTACCATGATATAGATCCCTCTTATGTTTTGGAACAATGCTCTAAATAATATGCCCAGGTTTCAAAACAACATCTACATCTGAATGGTAAGCCTTCATAAATCCAATTGTGTTGTTTCCCCACACCACTAGAGTATTTCAAAGAAACAAAAGTGGGAAGAGCCTTTGTGATGTCCATTTCTATCAAAATCATTGTTAAGTGTGAAGGGTAGTATTATCTTCATCAACATCCAAAATTTCCCTAATGCATTGCCTAAAGCTTCAAAAAAAGGTTTGAACCAAAAATGAAGAGGTAATTAAGGTCATCTTACCTAGATAGGATCCTTCCCAAAAGTTTCTATGTTGGGGTTAAATGCTGGGTGCCAATGTTTCAACAATAATAGGTGCTTATCTTCCCAGCTTCATTGATAATCACAAATCACAAACCTCCTATCATTTTCATTGTCAAAAACAACCACAAAGAAACCATTTGCATTAGGGTAAATCTAGACTTCACCTTCCAATATTGATCTCCAATGCTTTGAAATACACTTATTAAGCTCTGCGAGACTTGGCCAAAACCCTCTGAACTAGCCAATGAGCCCAAGTTTTGCAAAATATTTCTCATTTTCTACAATCTCAACTCCTAACTCCCCATCTAGGGAGACCGGCGGGATGTAGTTTGCACAGGGCAAGGGCTTAATTGCTAGATTCAAAAGTGCTAATGAAGTGTTACAACCTTTCCCGCTACGCCCATCTCCACTCTCCATGCTTAAACCCTTTCCTGCACCGTGCACAGAGTTCAGTCGCTTTGGATACATTTAGCCACTTGGACCTCTAGCCGTATCCACACTTCCATTCTTACTCCCAATGTGTGCCAATGAGGCACCTCCCTTGCATGAATAAGTAAAACCATGCTGCATTGTAGCAAAGAAAGAATGACCCCAAGCGCCCCCAGATCTAGCATTGTCAAAGGCATTACCATCACCACTAGAGCAAATCCAAGTTGCAACCATCACAAGAAATAATGTGATTATATTCAAGTCATTTTATTACTTACTAAGTCAAACTCTATAATTCTTCCTTTCTAGTCCATTAAATTAAGGAGTTGGGAAAGGAGAAATTCTACAGGCTTTACTTACTTTGAGTGATGTTCAAACAGTTGTCTTTGTAATACATCCCGCATAGCTAAAATATGTGTGGGAGGACAAAACCTTAATATTAGAATCAAGATGAATGCTTATTCTAAGGTGAGACTAGTTGAGACATTGCAAATGAGCTTAGTTGAATTTGCTAGTTATATTAAGATTGATTGATCCTGCATTTAATACATCAAATAGATTTGTATTTGTGTAACAACCCACTAACAAGCAACTACAAGCATGCCTCTCTAGGTCTAGAAACATATCATGGAACTTACAACAAAAATCCAAAACATCTTAGAATATTCCACATCATTAGAATGTTCCACACTACTACTACAACCACCTAAAATTCAAGAACACCTTTATTTTGTGCAACTAGACATACTAGCATCGACATCTAACTTACCAGACAACCTTGCAGAATATTTTAGAACACTAAGGACAACATAGTGCAACAATCTCCAACAATCTCCTTGTTGTCATCAATGACAATTTACTAATCTCCAAAAATCTCCCCCTTTTTCATTGATGGCAACACCATCTCTAAAAAACCATCAACAACAAAAGCAATCTTGCAATGGCAACACCAGCTCAAAAAAGTAACCCTACATCAAGAAGTACTCCCCCTTACTTGGAAGATTATTACATTTCAATCTTCAATCTTCTCTCCCCCTTTGAGATAGTAGATAGGGACATTGAGAATCTTGTTAATCCATTCAGGTGTGTCACTAATTAGATGACAAGGCATTGGGCTACCTTAAGAGAGTCATAGTTACTCCCGCTATTTACTCATGCTTGGATGAATTTATTCACTTTGACATTTAGAGAACTGGGTAGAAATCACATTGTGTCAGCATCCATAGGGACCAGATCACAATGCTTTGTTTCAATTAAACAGTCGGATTCTCCTTGTCCATACTAGTTCTAAGTCAACTATTTGGCACCTAGGGAAAGCCCCCATAAAGGAGTGTCCCGCATATGTCACCTGATCGACATGTGACAACCCGCCCTCGCCGTGGTAGTAGCTCAAGCAAGTCACCAAGAGCACATGAGTTTGGGGTGTAGACCCATAGGCCCAACCCTTATAGCCAATCCTTTTCCCAAAGTTATGGATCCATTTTGCCGGCTTCCCTTACCTACATTATTCTATTGACCAGAGGTTGTTCACCTTGGAGACCTAATGTGGTTATGAGTACAATCGAGTGTGAACAATACTCGGTCTGAACCTAAACCTATCTTAATATGGTCAAAACTATAAATGATAAGCCATTCTAAACCTATCTCAAATAAACTATGCATCCACTTATAAGGATCCAAACATGACTAAAACAAAACCTTTAAATTAAGAAGATCATAGACTATGTTATGTTTGCAATAGAGAGAGAGGGAGAGAGGGAGAGATAGAGGGGGGGAAGACCAAGAGAGAGAGGGGTGAGAAGATAGAGATAGAGATGGAGATGGAGGAGAGGGATATGGAGAGGAGGGAGGGATAAAGAGAGAGATGAGAGAGGGATAGATAGAGATGTAAGAGATAAATATATAGAGTGGGAGAGAGAGATAGGGAGAAATATAAAGATAGGAAGTGATTTATAGAGAGATAGATAGAGACATGGATACAGGGGTAGAGAGATGGGAGAATAAATGTGGAGAGATATATAGAGAGAGACAAAGATATAATGTGATCCCTATAAGATTATGTCATTATTTGCGTGGGTTATTTTAATAGGATTTGTTTTAAGTCATAGTGGATGATAATAATTTAATGTAAGGACAAGAGGTGTTATATAAGCTATATATCTTCACACACACACACACATACATGCCCACATATTAAAATCTGAAATTCCATCCCTAGTCCAAATTACATCAGAGCTAGGAGTCATGTAAAATAATTAACAAGATATCATGTGGATATGACACTACAATACTAAATAACCAAATACTCACTATTATGTGACACTTGTTGTATCTTATTATAAGAAAACAATTATATTAATTAATTTTTTCACTTAATAGAATGAGATAGACTAATCACTACACACTCTTATCCCCATTTAAATTATAAATTTTAGAATTGCTTTTTCCAAACAAATCCTCACATCTATCCAAAAGAAAATGACTTTTAAGGCCAAGGCCATGCTATCCTGTGACTTTTCACTGTCCCACAAAATTATTCAGAGTTTGATGGAGACACTAATGGTTTATACTTCACAGTTTGTAAACTTATCTTTACAATGTTTTTGGTGGTCTGAAGGTGTGATATCTCAAAGCCTATGCCAACTTCCTTTTCTCGTATCACTGAGTATAAATGGAGTATCAGGTACTGCTATTCCTCCCTGTTTGGGAAATCTCTCTTATATCGAGTCTCTATATTTAACTGCAAATAGCTTTAGTGGGTTTATCCGAGAAGTGTATATATACCATCTGGAGTCCATAATCTTGTCTAGGATTAATTTGTAAGAATGTATTAAGTTGTTATCAATTTAGTATCAAATTAGCTCAGTTTAAAAATGCTTTGAAAGCATATAATTTATGGATAACGTCTTACCTTTAATTTTTTCTGCACTCTCTGCCCTGAGATTTAAGCTGGACTACAAATTAATGGATATATTTAACAAATTCTTTAGAGCATGAAATTCCCTGAAAGCTATATTTCGCCCTTTTATATTTTGTACAGTGTGACAAACATGGCACTGTAGCTAAGATTATGGAAGTTATGAAGATTAATTGCTGTATTTTTAGTATAGAATAGCGAAAACAAGAAGAAAACAGGATCTATATGACTGAACAGCAATTATCTTCTCTTATTTTGTCTTCTTTCTTCAATTCCCATCACTTCTACTGAACAATTTGAATTTGCTGTGGAGCCCAGATAAATTAACTACCTAAATGAATCTATAAAAAGAACAATTCAAGATAACTAGTTTATCTGATTTTCTCGCAACTGAATTTGATTTACTGTAAACAATTACCTTACATTCTTAAAGAAACTGTGTATTCTCTCTGCCAGTTCTTAAGATTGTGGCCATCTCTATTGGTAGGGCATAGCCCCACAGAATTATAGAGCCGTAAATAGCACAGAGCATTGTTTTATTTCTATTTTTGAATAAATATTTGAATGGGTTCATTATTTGGGTAAGTGACTTATTTTTTATAAATATTGAGTCATATGAAGGATCACCATGCATGATCCCAAATATCCATCTTCAAAATTATTTTACAAGATATTGTTCTAACTTCTCACCATGTATGTTCAGAATTATTTTATAAAATTTTATTTAGAAAAATTATTAAATATGAACTATGAACTGTGGAAACATCATATCTCTGATTGATCCATCTTGCGAATAGAAACAGCGTAACATAGTAAAGTAATTCCCTAATCAATATGAAAGAAACAGTTCTAGAATTGGACTTGATATTTTCAAACTTGTTCTGATTGAATTTGGCTTGATCTTTGGAACCTTCAGGGAAATTCACAGTCAATAATTCACTTCAAAAAATTCACCACCAACAATTAACTGTCCAACAATTCATTGCATGACAAATTCATCTTGTGAAAAATTCACCACCAGCAATTCACCGCCGTGGATAATCCCATTAACATTTTTTAATATATATTTTCAAAACCTTGAGATTGTTTTTTGCAAAAGAATAATTTCCACCACATTAATAATAGAGATTGACTGATATTGTATAATTGATTTACTAGAATAAAATAAAATATACTGAAAAATGTTTTTATTTTTATTATCATAAATCAAATTTTCTAATTGTATATGCGTGAATTGCTGGTGGTGAATTTTTCACGAGATGAATTTGTCATGATGATGAATTGTTAAACAGTAAATTTTTTGACGATGAATTATTGACGTTGAATTTTCCTATGGAACACAATAAATTACATACCTATTTCGACAAGAAGCATCATATATACATTTATCTTCTCAAATTTCTCTCATTTTTACATAATCTTTGTCGTATGTTCCATAACTAAACATGGAGGAAAGAGCTTCAACACTCGCCTAATTAGTTTCAGCAAGCATAGAGTATGGACTTTGGAATGACCACGCAGTCTCAGATTCACAACTGTTTGAACCCCCGATCTCTGTTTTCAAGTCAACAGCTTTACAGACTGGCCTATAGATACATTTATAACTATTTGACGTTTTTTCACTTCTATTTCAACTTACTACTCACGGAATGTTTATACTCTTAAGAGTTCTTAACTCAGTCTAACTTGAATTAAATAGTTTTCTTATCAATGAGCATTTCAAGCGGGTAATACAATGACTTAAAAGTTAGTTAATAATAATTTCATACGAAAGAGTTAATTAGTAAAGAGTTTGGATTAAGACATGTTTGTAATGAGGAAATTCACATATCCATATTTTCAATTTATTTTGAAAGATTGTCTTAATAATTGTATATATTTAAAAATAATATAAAACTTGAATTCATAAATGTAATCTTTACTTATTTCTATGAACACATTCTCATTTTTTTTAAACTCCTATTTTATCTTCATATGCATATATTTTGATACATTCATCTAAGTTTTACATTCCTACATTTATCTTTGTAATCTTTTTGGTGGTCTCGCAGCTACTAAACCACTGTATAGACACTACATAGTGCATAGTGAAGGACAAATGATGCCTCCTTTGCATGCAGTAGTTGTGTCGTCTCCTCGACAAGGCCATGTCAAACCACTGATGAATCTTGCAGAGCTGCTGGCGGATTTTTCATAACCTTTGTTACTACTGAATGGATGGATCAGCGCCTCTTAAAAGCAGCTTCCAAAGATGCAGCTGCACGTGACTGCGAGGTTCAAGAAAGGGGTTTAAATTTCCGGTTTTTATCTATCCCAGACGGCTTACCGCCGGAACATGGCCGAACTTCTGATGTCGGTGAGCTTTTGCTTGCGCTGCAAAGTTTGGGACCTGCTTTGGAAAGTATGTTAACTGCAGCAGACAAATCTGTACCGCCAATCAGTTGCATTATTTCAGATAACCATTTATCCTGCACAGCAGAGGTAGCTAAAAATCTTGGGGTGCCCAGAATTCTGTTCTGGACTACTTGTACTGCATATGCCATTATTCAGACACACGCTAACTTTCTTCTTTCTGAGGGCCATATTCCTGTCAAAAGTATTTATATTACCATTTTTCCTTTTTACTATCACTGAAGTTAGAAAGGTTTGAAAAGATTTGTTAAGTATATTATTTATGAATCTAAACATTTTAAATAGATAAAATATGTAGATAGATGTATTTCTGTATGATAAATGTAATTGTATGTGATAAATGTTTAAGGATTGTGATTAATTAGTCTTTATATTTTTTCTCTTGCATATAAATGTTATTTCATTACACAATGCAATTAGATGATGAGGACCACCTACAATAAATAGATTTATTAGCTACCCATGTGCACATGAAGAACATTTAACACCACTGTCTTCTGAAATAGTACATGAACGTATCTTTATTCAAAGGTTCAGTGAAGACATTTAGTTGGTGTTTAGACTAGTTCAATTTCCTTAGTTAGAACATGCTTGCAAATGAAGTGATGATGTACTTTAATATGCTTTGTGTGAACATGAAATAGTAGAATCTTTGACATCTACAACACTTTGATTATCACAATACATAAATGTGAGATCAGGTTGTAGATGTCGAAGATCCTCAATAAATTGTCTAATCATATTCCTTCATATGCTATTGTAGCAACTACCTTGTACTCTACTTCAAAGGATGACAATGCAATAATAGATTGTTTTTTACATCTCCATGAAATAATGGCAGATCCAAGATTGAAGAGATGACCAAAGGTTGAATTCCTAGAGAATATGTAACCTAAGAAACCATCAAGATTGAAGTTGTCATTCTTCAAATATTTCAGTCTAAAAATTTGTGTTCCTTGAATATACCTTAAAACTTGCTTCGTAGCCTACTAGTAATTGTGTTTTGAATGAGTCGTGAATCAAGACAAGATTCCAACAGCATAAGATATGTCTAAATAAGTAGTTGTCAAGTAAAAAAAATTTCCTATCAAACTCCTATATAGTTTTTCATTACTATCTTTTCTATTTACTCTTCCAACCAAGTTCATATCTTCATTGGTGTTGGTGAAACTTTGCATATTTGCATTTTGAACGATGTGAAAATTTCTTTAGTATACTTCATTGTACTTCATTAAATATTTTTCCAACTGTCTTTCACACTTAATTTTAAGAAGGTAATGAAGTAATCCAAGATCAAATATTTCACAATTAGATCTGTTACTAATGTCCTATTTTGCTCTATTTCCCTGTATCGCTTATGTCCTTTTTGTTTCTTATTTTACTTGTTTCAATCGCCCTGTGATATATTATATTGAGCTTAATTGAGTTGGATTTTGTTTCCTGTCTATCGGATAAGTGATCTCTTCTAATATGATGAGTGAGCATTTACAGTGGTTTACTCTATGAGTCTCGCATTCAAAACATAGCAGATTACATTCTAGTAAACACTTTTGATGAGCTAGAAGGAGGTAAAGATGCACAAATGGGTCTCAGCGTTAATGGATGCCTAGCTCTGGCAATTGGCCCTGTGTTTCTTCCAAATTTCTTACAAGGTAGGAATTCCATGTACAGCAGCATGTGGGAAGAGGATAAAACTTGCCTTCAATGGCTAGATGCCAAACCGCAGGGGTCTGTGTTATATGTTTCTTTTGGTAGCATTGCTGTAAAATCTGAGAGTCAATTGCATGAGCTGGCTCTTGGACCAGAGGCTTGTGGGTACCCATTCTTGTGGGTTCTTAGATCAGATATAGCAGAAGGAAAGTCTTTGGAATTACCCGAAGGCTTTAAGGAAAGAACCAAAGATCGAGGCCTGATTGTTTGTTGGACAAACCAATTGAAGGTAATGCGGTTTCATGCTCTGTTATTTTCCTTAGACAAACAGATTATAATTCCCTAATTCGAAGACAACTGCATTTTCTATAAATATTAGATCTCGTGATTTAAAGGAGTAAATTTTGAATAAGAGGCTGCATTGTTGTCTGACATTGTTATGTGAGATTGAGAAAATCCATGATTATAAGAGTTATAGTGTGCTAATAGTTCTAACAAATACAAATAGAGCAATTTAAACTTGAGATGATTAGAGTCCATATAATTGATATATGTAATTGTTTGGAATCACTAGACAAGAAATTTAAATCTTTCACTGTTCCATTCAAACACATCTTCATGGATGACATTACTTTAATGTTACAAATTTCTCTCCGAGAATTGGGTTGGAATTTGAAATTTTTTAATAAAAAGTTGGAACACCGACATACAATTTTTCAATATCTTGTGATACATGTAGCTTTTGATCTTGTGGTGCACCACTATGCTTAAATCAAAAGGTTGTATTAAACTAACAAGATGAAAAAAACCCACATAACCATGCAGAGGGAAGAGTTGTTATTGGTAGTTTTATTTTTTAAACTTATAAAACTTCCAACTATTGTAACTTTAACAATGTTTCTAACTTTTTTTCGTTTTAAATGGACATAGGTTCTTTCACATCCATCAGTTGGAGGATTCCTTACACATAATGGGTGGAACTCTACTTTGGAGGCAATTAGCATGGGAATTCATATGATTGGATGGCCATATTTTTTTGATCAATTTATTGATTGTCGATTTGTAAAAGATATTTGGAATGTTGGCTTGGACTTTGAGGGTGTTGATGTAGATGAATTTAAATTAGTGACAAAAGAGATGGTTGCGAGTAAAATTAGAAGTATGATGGAAGGTTATATTGGAATGAAGCAACATGAAAATGTTGTGAGGCTAAAAGAGGCTGCAAAGAAGGCAGTGATGGAAGGAGGAACTTCTTTTACAAACTTGAACATCTTTATAGAGGATATGCAAAAGATGGCTGCAAAATCAAGGGTCTAAGGAGTTTCCAAATTTATGACATTTTATCTAGTGAAATTAGTTATTTTTAACATTTTAATCAATTCGGTATAAGAGATATTATATATTTTTTAATAATGTTAAGGAGCCTTTAAAATGATATTAATGTAAATTTCATATTTTTTTCATTGGCATATTGCTATATGTACATTTAGATACTTTTTTCTTTCTATTGTGCTACTACTTTGACTTCAACATTCAAAATTTCAAATCTATGTTATTCTTCCTTACATCTTTGACCCCACTTCTCTTATTCAACTTTCAACCTTCAACTTTATTAAAAAAGTTTCTTGACACAATCCTTAGAACATAAAATGAAAATTGAACTATACTACAACATAAATTTATAGGGATATTAGGGCCTTGTTGGAGCTCATGATTTTCTTTCAAATTTGCATCAGAGCACAAAAAAATCATGTTTTATCTTGGCACGTGGATTAAATGTGGCTCCCACAAGGGTTGAGCCCAATGTGCTAAGTTTTTTTTTTCTTTGATGGGAGGGTTTTCATCGTGTTGCTGTGCCTTGGTCTCCCCCTTTTGTTTTGTTTTCCTTGGGTTTTTCTTTTGTTCTAGCAGGGGCGGATCTGGAGTGGGAAATGAAACTGAAACTTGTCTCAAGTTTCGGGGTCGGGTTCTGTTCTGCTTCTGGCACCGCGGTGTTGTTTTCTTTTTGTTTTGTTTTGCTTTGTCGGAAGCAGAAGCGGAACCGAAACTCAACCAGGAACTTGTTCAAAGTTCCAGTTTCTATTTCTGTTTCGGTTCCTGTTCCGCGCCTTTTGTGTTTGCTCTCTTTTGTGCTTGTGTTTGGTCCTGGGGTGCTCTTTTCCCTTCGTTTCTTTTTGTCTTGTTTATTTCTACTTCATTTTCTTTTGTGTTGTCGGAGGCAGAATCGGAACGGAAACTGATCTTGAAACTTGGAAAAGTTTCATGGTCGGGTTTCTGTTCCGCCTCCACCCCTGATGGTTTTCAACCGAGATCGGTTTTTGTTCCGACCCCACGTGCTTTCGTTTTCATTTTTGTCGTTTTGTGTTTCGGTCTCTTTGTGTCGGAGGCGGAGCCGGAACGGAGTTGTGATTTGGAACTTGTCCAAAGTTCCAGTTTCTATTTCTGTTCTGGTTACGGTTTCGCCCCCTTCACTTTTTGCGGAGGCAGGATCGGGATGGGGTCTGGACTTGGGTGTGTTGTTTTGTTTCATTTTCGGCCCCCATTCCGGTTTCGGCTCCGGTTCTCTCTGGCCCCGTTTCTGTTTTCTTTCCTGGTTCTTGTCCCGCCAACCTTTGTGATGGTCTGTTCCTGTTTCTATATTGGTTCCGCCTCCGACAGAGTGAAGTCAACCTACTGAAATGTCGGCAAGACCAACGCCATCGCCAAGAGGTTATACCGACCTTCCCGGTTTCTGATATCTAATGAACCACCAGTCGCCGAGAGGTCTCCCGATGTCAGCATCGATAGAAATGTCTTGGCGATAGGTCCCATTGGCAGGACTGAATCAGGGTATCGACGATGAAGATATATGATTAAAGTTAAAGGTTGGGCTTCTAAGGCGACCGTCGGACGCACGTGTTAATATCCAACGATGATTTTAATTTCTCTTGGGAAAAGATGCTTGATGCTTAATCGCGGGCTCACGTCCGAGTCAGGGTGGCTAGATGGGTGATTGGTATGTTGTTGGCAGGACCGGGGCAAATCGATGAGACGTTATCCCGAACACTGGAACAATCAACAATGGAGTGTTATCGCCAGGAGGTCTCCCTGATGACGGCGATAACAATGTCTGGCCGATAGGTGTGTCATTGGTATGACATGGTAATATCTATAAGTGTCTTGGCGACAACAAATCTCTCACCGATGGTCTACACTCAGGGTGTCGGTATGATGTCTTGCCGACCTTGCTTCCTCTCGCCGACAGAATGAATGCCTTCGGTGAGATGTCTCGTCAACCGTGCTCCCTCTTGCCGATGATGTTTGTTCGATGTAACGTGAGAATTTCTGGGGGAGTCTTACCGACTATGCAATGTCACGCCGATGGACTTGCAGGGAACCTAAGCCGACATGGATGAATGTGAGGATGCATTTACTGTGATAGGTTACCTGATCTTGGCTTGAGGACGACGACTGAGATTGCAGGAGATTGGGCATGATTGTTTCTGTCTGGTCAAGCATCTCGAACACTGGTGCAGGTTGGTGAGACTTTGATGATTTTTATGGCTGAGAGGACATCTGCTGGTCTGGTTAGGTCGACATTCTTGGCGATCCTGAGACGCGATTGCGTGGTCAGGGTTATGGCTGCGGGTTTGATGGTAGATGGGACACTGACAGGCTTGGTTTGATCGCCATGGCTACCCACTCCTGTACTTTCCTTATCTGACCTGATCGGATCGACAATGTGCTTCTTCTTCGATTACCTGATGGTGAGCATTCACGAGCCCTGAGAAGTAGGTGAAGGGTGACGACGAAGCTGCAAGTTGTTTCTGGACAGTTAGGGTTGAGATGGCACGTCTACGTGGTCTCATGTTGGTCGGTCACCCTGGTGATATAAAAAGAGAACTCATGATCTTTAAAATGGGTTCCAAGGTTCCGAGAAAAGAAGAATTAAGAGAACCGGTTGTCTCTGGTTGGATGGCTAGGGTTAGGTCTGAAGAAAAGAACACATAGAACAGACCAGATTGTGTGTCAATCTTTGAGTCTAGGGCAAGTTTTGTTGATTGTAAGGCTTTTGGATGTATTTGAGCTATTAATGAAATTGTTCATGTCTTTCAATCTCTCCTTGTGATGGTGTATGCGAATTATTAATGAAAATATTGATCAAGGATCATTTCATTAATCGTTATAGTGTAACACTTTAATGTCTATTTTTTATTGTAGCTCTTGTTCAAGGAATGAGTTAAATTTCCTTAATCAGATCAAAGATTCTTATGCATGATCAAAGGATTTGGTAAGAAGTCTGAAGGATTTGATCACTAGTTTATGAGTTAGCAAGGTTAACTTCATAAAGACTTAGGTTTCCAGAATTAAATGTTCCTTTTATTGCACATTTTCATGACTTCTGGCCCAAAGATGTTGGCACTGGTCTAGTATTCATTGCATTTCTTCACTACCTTGGTTTTTCAACCTGAGAAACAATCATTTGAAGTTATCAGTTCCATTTTATAATTTAATGCTTATGTTTTATCACATTCTCAGTGTGATATACGTTGCTTATTCAAAGGTTGCCAACTTTGGATGACTTTGGGTATATCTGCTACGAGGAGAATGCATCTGCTTTGTCAAAGGAACACCCTCCTGGGTCTTGTAGAGCCCAAAGTGTAGGAGGAATTTTAAAGACCTCGTCAGTTGGTCTAGGTCGTTTGAGCTGCCCTTGATTGGAATTGGCAAATTCCATAGGTAGAATAGGAGACTAACCTAGTTACAGTAAAAACAACCAACAAGATGGTGACTCCAATGGGGAATTATTATAGATAAATCTAGTCAAGTGTGTCGGTTATCCTTGTTGCATAGAGTTTCATGTTATCTTGTGACTTGATGGTTAAGCCCATAGTTTGGTGTTGGGTCTTTTTCCTCCCTTTTTAAGTTGATACATTTTGAAGTACTTGATTTTCCCAAGTAATTGGGTGGTGACTTTGAGATCTCTCCACCAATGCGCATAACATTCTAAAAGAGAGTACTCAAGTTGAAGAACACCAGATCATTCATAAAGAATCATCCAAAATAGAGATATGTTGGGCTTCCAAGAACAAAGAAGAAGGATTGGATAAGGAAGAAGCCTAAATCCAGCTGTGGTGCTCCCTTGTCATAGGACCTTGCACACCAAGATACAAGTAAGTTTTTACATCTTATCCCTAAAAACTCTGAAGAAGTGCCTACAAGTTCAAGATCAGATAGTAGTGGATTTTTTGATGCATTATTTGACACACCTGCTCAAAGGAATGTAGTATCTCAAGATAAGGGGCATGTTAGTGTACAATATGCTTAAAAAAGAAGAAGTAGGAGTAGAAGTCAAAGCCATAATAGTATCAATGATGTGCCTCCTCCTCCTACTGATAATAATGAAATCCTTTCAATGTCTGGACACATACTTAGAGAGACAAATCTAATTGATCTTAGTGATTCATCAAGTTCTGAAATGACTTTTCCTAATCCTGATGATGTCTTTGGAGATATAAAGTCCTTATGACAAGAGATTCAAAGACAAGTTGAGCTTAGAAAACAAAGGGAAAAGGAAAGAAACAAAGGGAAAATGAAAGAGAAATGGACTTGGTAGATTCTATAGTTGAAAGGGATAGATCAATGAGATAGTTAGAAACAATGAGACTTATCAATCAAGAAAAGCCTAAGTCAAAAGTTGAAGGTCCTATTATACAAGAAATTGTTAATAGGGAGAAAGTGTTAGTTCCTAATGTGGGTTCTATAAGTCAGGACAATGCCCAATCAAAACCTATAGACCTAGGTCCCTCAGACCCTTTTAAAATTCAAATAAATAATCCAAACCCTAAACTTGTCTTAGATAAGGGGAAAAAAATCTTAAGGGGATAACAATAAATGAAAAAATGATTTCCCATTCTCCCAAAAAACATGGTGAAAGTGCCTTAGAAAAGGCTAGGAGGGAGAATGAGGCTCTTGTAGAAGAGTTGAAAAGAGCAGAGATTGAGGCTACAAATGCAGAAATAAGGAAGAAATTGAGCTTCTTGAAAAATTTGAAAATGGATGAAGCTACAGAAGTTGGAGCCTCATCAAGTCATCAAGATGTTCTGGAAAATAGTCCTAAAACCAATGTAGATCCGACCACAAAAATTTCTAGTCCTAAGGGGTGTAGACAACTAAGTTTGCAGTTTCAGGTCAGGGTGGTCCTAGGATATAGAACTTAGGGTCTGGTGTTGATCCTCATAAGACTCATGGACCTTTTCAACGGAGGACTATACACTTGGAAAAATATAGGCAGTTGTATTTTGATGGCATCCCTGGTTATCCAAATCCCGTTCCTGATGGTTTGAGAGAGAAGATGAGTAAGTTCACTGGTAACAATGTTGTGACATCATAAGAACACTTGAAGGTTTTTATGGATATAATCAATGACTATGAGATAGAACATGAGGATGTTGTCATAAAACTATTTGTACAATCCCTAGTGGAAGATGCAAGAGATTGGTACAGAGGTTTACCTAACGCTAGTATTTGTTCATGGGATGAATTTGAAAACTACTTTAAGGAACAATATGGTGATAAGACAAATGTGAGTTTCATGTTAAATGAATTCAATAACATCAAGAAGTCATTGAATGAATCTATGATAGAATTTAATTTGAGATTCCAAAAGGAAATGTATAAGTTGTTTCAATTTTTGATGTTGGATGAAAATATTTTTCTAACTACATATTTCAATGCTTTTGATGCTAAAATGGAATATCTCCTTAGAGATAAAGACCCACAAACTATGAGGGATGCTTTTAGAGTGGATATAAACATTGAGAGTAACAAAAGAGCATCTAGTAAAGTTGGTAGAAGGGACGACCCCAAGCCTTCTAAAAGCTCAAAGCCTTTGAATGAAAAGGTAACTAAAGCCACTATACCAAATGATAAGCTGGACCAAGTTCTAAATTTTTTGCAAAAGCAGGAAAAGAGTGGTAAACCTCAGTTTTAGAAAAGTGGGAGACCCCCAAGACTTTAGGACTATCCATACCATACCAATTGGAATAATGGAAGACCTATTCCTAATAATAAGAAGAACTTCCAAGGAGTTCTAGATCCACTGTAGCAGAACACTACAAATATGGTGGAAGAATTACCTTGGTACGGTGCTTGTGAAATACCTCATTCTTCACAACAATGTGTTATTGCAGTTAGAACAATGGAAGACAGGTAGAATGATCAGAAGGAGAGTGATGCTCCTAATAGTCTTGATGAGACCTCAAATGTACCAATGACCAAATCAGATATGGAGTATAGTGATTATTCCTCTAGTGATGATGTTGACACACGTGATGTGGACGTGTGAAGACAAGAAGACATTCTTCACCAGCAGCAAATACTTTTTGATAGAGAAAGAGACAATGAATATACTACCTATAACCTTGAGACATGGGTATTTCTTTGAGAAGACCTTCAAATGAAGAAATAGAAAGGTATACAGTTGCATTGGCTTCCAGGGCTCAAGCTAGGAATAATATTCATCTTAGGAGTAGGGTGGTAAGTGCTAACCTAGGTCACCAAGGAGGTATATTCATCAAGGAAAATAGCACTAACCCCAAGAAAGCTAGGACTAAGAACATAAATGAAGGTACTAAATCCAAGGAGATTAAACAATCAATAATTTGAGCTAAGAAAGGTAGTAGACCTGATGATGTAGCTGAGGTTACTCATCCATATTTAAGAATGAAATAATTAAAGCCAACTGGCCCAAGGGATTGCAAGAAAACTGATGTAATGGTTCCTCATGATGTGGTATTTCCAGAAATACCAAGCTATTCACCAGTTGACATGTTCCAAGTCCTATCTCAAATTTGAGTCACAGTTCCACTCCTTGATATGATGGTGTTTGATGATCATAAGCACAAAACAATTGCAGTGATTAACAATATTGCTAGTAGCAACTCACCTAAAGTAGATATTGATGCACATGAAACAAGTGCAATCTAGGTAAAGGATGGTGCAACATGCACAAATGTTGATGAAAACCATAAGGTTTACCTGGGGACCACAGTTACTGCTAACAAAGATTTGGTTAACCCTTTCTTTTTTAGCCTAATCATTGATGGAAAAGTGCTCAATAATTGCATGATCGATTCAAGTGCTTCAAACAATGTCATGCTTGTCAAGATAATGGAATAAATGGGTTTGAAGGTTGACAATACTTATGGGAAATGTTATGCTATGGATTCTAGGGAGATCCCTATGATTGGTGTCATAAATGAGGTCCCATATAGAATGGCATCATTCCCTAAAAAGGAACTAGTCATGAGTGTCATAGTGGTGGATATCCCCCCAACATATGGGATGCTACTTTCAAGAAAATGGTGTGCCTCTATGGGTGGAAATATGCAGTGTGACTTGTCATCTACTACCTTCTCAATTGATCAAAAGGATGTCAAAGTTGCTTGGGAATCAAGATGTCGACATATGATTGAATATGTTGGGAAACTAGATGAACCCCCGCTTATCAACTTTGTGGATATTGACATGGATACTTTCAGAGTTGAGGAAATGAAACAAGAAGAGGGAGAGATGAAACCAGTGCCCATAGTCAAGGAGATTATGCAAAATTCCTTAGAGAGCTTGTTATGGACTATGTATTTTGATGGAGCTTGTTCAAAAGAGGGCTCAGGTGCTAGAGTCATACTCATTTCACCAAAAGGCAAAACTTTCAAATACTCCTTGCTACAATTTGCATGCACTAATAATGTAGTTGAATATGAGGCATTATTGCTTGGTCTGAAGATTGTCTCTAAACATGGAATAAAATTATTAAAATTATTTGGTGACTCAGAGCTAGTAGTCTCTTAGGTTAGGTCTAGATTTGTCACTAAGGACAAACATCTAAGGCACTATAGAAATGAGGTATGGGATACCATTGAGGCATTTGATGCTTTTGGGATAGAATGGATAGAGAGGGGGAAGAATGCTAGAGCAGATTTGTTAGCTAGCATTGCAATCAAGTTGGATGAGGTGACTTTTGATGGAACTTCTGGGATTGAGGTACAAACTAGGCTTGTAGTACCTGATAACATTTGTAATTGGAAAGTATTTGAAGATGATAGTGATATGTTGAAATTCTTGCATTGTGTGGACTAGTATGAACATCAAGAAATTGATTTTGGTTCATATGTAGTAGAAGTGGATGGCAAGGAAACATTGTTTGGGAATGAAGTGATCCAATTAAAAAACAATAAAATCCCAAAGGGACTAGTAGCACTAGAAAGAGTTTTTGATGACCCAGACAAATCAAATGTAAAACAAGCTACTACTCATAAGGAAGATCTTGAGGAGATCAATTTGGGGACTGATAATGCACCAAAGAAGGTGTATATAGGTAAAAAAATGAAGCCCCATGTGAAAAGTATGTTGATCACCCTTTTAAGAAAATAAAGGCATGTGTTTGCTTGGTCTTGTGATGATTTGAAAGCATATAGGGAGGACCTTTTCGAACATGAAATTCCCCTAAGACCTGATGTAAGACCATTTAGGAAAAAGTAGAGACCCATTAATCTGACTTTGAGATCTAAAATGCAAGAAGAGCTAACAAAGTTGAGTGATGTAGGAATTATCAAGCCTATAAGACATTCTTCATGGGTGTCTAATCTAGTTCCTGTCAGAAAGAAAAATGGTGATCTCAGGCTATGTGTTGATTTCAAGAACCTAAATGTTGCATCTCTAAAAGACAATTATCATCTTCCCAATATGGAGGCAATGTTGCAAAAGGTAACTGGATGTGAACTGTTGTCCATGATGGATGGATTTTCAGGCTACAATCAAGTCATGGTGAAGGAATCAAAATAGTATAAAACAATGTTCACCACACAATGGGGTACATATGTCTATGTAAGGATGCCTTTCGGCCTGATAAATTCTAGGGCCACCTTCCAGAGAGCCATGGAAGTGTATTTTTCCAATTTTCTAGATCTGTTTCTCACCGTCTATCAAGATGACCTGACTGCTTACAGTAAGGAAGAAGAGGACCATTGCTCTCACCTAGAGAAAAATTTCATTAGAGCACTGGAGTATGGTATTTCCCTTAACCCTAGGAAATGTGCTTTTGGAGCTAGGGAGGGCAAGTTACTTGGACACATTATTTCTAAGGATGGCATCTAGATTGATCCTGAAAGGATAGCAGCCATTGATAAAATTACCCCACCAAAAAATGTTAAGGGGATACAGTCTTTCTTTGTTCAGATAAACTTCCTAAGAAGATTTGTTAAAAACTTTGTAGAAATAAGTAGACCAATCTCAAAGATGTTGAAGAAGAATGAAAAGATAATCTAGTCAAAAGAACCTTTAAATTCTTTTCAAGCTATTAAGGAAGCTATCAAAGATTCTCCTATGTTAAAAACACCTAATTATTCAAAAAAAAATTAGTTGTTTACATTTGCCTCTTTCCATATTGTGGTAGGTGTGTTGCTACAAAAGAATGATGACGGTTTTGAGCAACCTATTGCCTTTTTCAATAAATCCTTGTAGGCAGCTACACTTAAATATGATGCTACTCAAAAGAAATCTTATGCCTTAGTCAAGGCAATAAAGAATTTCAAAACATACTTGACTTATGCAACAATAATCACCTGTCCCTAGTGCAGTAGTCAAGGATATCTTCACTCAAAAAGAACCTATTGGTAGAAGGTGCAGATGGATCAATAGAATCCAAGAGTTCAACATAGACATCAAAATTGCAAAATTGTTAAGAGGTCAAGGTCTAGCCAGACTCATCGCCGAAACAAACCTAGAGTAAAATCATATCAATGCAATTGATCAAGATAATGTTGCTTCCATCTATGATATGAAAACTTGTGGCTAGTACCGAAGAATAGTTGAGTATTTGCAGACTATGAGGTTCCCTAATAACATGCTAAATAATGAGAAATGAAATTTAAAGCTGCAGGCAATCAAATATGTCATCATTGATGGTGAGCTTTGGTGGAGAATTCCAGAAGGTATACTTCTCAGATGCGTAGATGGTGATCAAGTAGAAGGTCTATTGATTGAAATGCACAAAGGGGTATGTGGAGGTCACTACACAGCCCAGACTACAGCAAATAAGATACTGAGGGCTAGTTTTTGGTGGCCTACTGTATTTAAAGATGCACATAAATATGTCAAGAAATGTGA
>VDFB02341311.1:0-32568 GCA_007258455.2 Sequoia sempervirens
GTGTCCCTATTTGAACTTTCGGAGTTTAATTTGTCCATCAACGGCTTAAAAGCAGCTACAGGGCTTGGTTGACAGTGTGATAATTGGCAACCGTCGATTGTTTAAAGCACCAAGATTGAAAGATTGTTTATTTTTCCCGCCTGTCTTTTGTCCTTCATCATATGGAAATGCAACTCGCAGCAGCGATCACAAGAAGTTCGTCTTTACCCCTCTTTGAAGTCTCTTCAACTAAATCTTTAAATCAACGTCTCCTTTTTGCGCAGAAGGTATGGAAGACGATTAATTTCATCTGAGCTGTTAACATCAAATCACCATCCTGTTCGATCATGCCCGTTAAATCAAATCAAAAGATAACACTGTTGCATCTGACGGAAACAGATGCCAAAGCAATGTACATTATGAGAGTTTTTCATTCAAGCATTGTGTTCGTACACTATCTTCTGCAATCTGCAATAATTGTATTTGGTGCTATCTGAACTACAATCTGATGCGAAACGTTCAACTTGCAACCTGCCACTTTCACGAATCTTGCAGCAGCAACTCACTTTTCTACTTCTTGGTAGCTCTTTTGACCAAGCCTTCTAGCTTGCAACAAAATCTGTAGCAATAATCATCCTTGACCTGAACTGCCCAGTGTTTTATAAAGCCTCTACCCAAATGATCAATTTCATCATCCTCATAATCTTTGTATTTAGGAAAATGAACAATGTCTTCAACCTATGATAAGAGACTTAAGCATGATTAAACAGCTCTAATCTTACGTTGCCTCCCCTCTCCTCCATCCATCACCTAGCTATCCTCCAAACTCACCTGCCAAATTGAGTGCCACTTGGAACACATACCTACACCAAACAACAACCAACAAAAGTGAGAATAATTTAACAAAAGATGTGGAAATATCTCCACGGTGCAGCAAAATTGAGAATAATTCAAGGAAAGATGTAGAAATAACTCTATGGTGCGGCGATATAAAGCCTTTTGTGCACTTTATCTGGATTCACATTCTCCCACATAATGAAGTTGCCACCTGCCTTTGCAAATATCTTTCTGCAACAGATTGCTACCATTCTCCCTGCCTCTGCAAAAATAGGGGCTTTGGAACAGGGCATGGACATCCATCAAAGCATAAAGGATAGAGGGAATTTGTTAGATGTTGTAGTTGCAACTACCCTACTAGACATGTATGCAAATGTGGAAGCATAGATACGACACGTGAAGTGCTTTGAATTGATACCTCAAAGAGATGTGGTCTTGTGGACTGCAACGATTGCAGGATATGCACAAAATGGATTGTTGAAAAGGCTTTAGAAATTTCCAAGCAAATCAATTGTCATGTTTAAAGCCAAATTCTGCAACCTTTGATAGCATCCTCCCTGCCCATGCCAAAATGGGAGCTTTGGAACAATATAGACATCCATCGAAGCATAAAGCATAGAGGAGCTTTTCCAGATACTATAGTCGCAACTGCCCTAGTAGACATGCATGCAAAAAGTTGAAGCGTTAACAAGGAACATGAATTGTTTGACAAATACCTGAAAAAGATGTCATGTCATGGACTGCAATGATATGTACAAAATGGATTTGTTGAAAAGGTTTTAGAAACTTTCAAGCAAATGCAATTGGCAGGTGTAAAGCCAAATTCCACAACCTTCGCCAGTATCCTCCTGCCTGTGCCAAAATGGGAGCTTCGGAACAGGGTAAGGACATCTATCAAGCATCATGGAAGGAAAATGTGGAAGCATAAAGGCACGTTGTTTGACAAAATTTCTCAAATTGTAGGATGTGCACAAAATGGATATTTTTTAAAAGCTTTAGAAACTATCAAGCAAACGCAATTGGTGGGTGTGAAGCCAGACTGGACAACTTTTGCCAGCATTCTCCCCGCCTGTGCCAAAATAGGAGAATTGAAAGACATCCAGAATAGATGAATTTTATCAGATATATTTGCAACTGCCCTGGTGGACATGTATGCAAAATGTGAAAGAATAGAAAAGGCACGTGAACTGTTTGACAAAATACCTCAAAGAGATGTCATCCCATGGAATGCAATGATTGCTGGATATGCACAACATGGATTTTGCAAGGATGCTCTAAAAATCTTTGAATTGATGAAGCACATTCTCTTATGCTAAAAATTAAATCTTGAAAAGCATGACAAATTTTCCAGAGCATATGAGCTTTAATGAATTATGCAGAGTTTGTCCGAGCCTCCAAGATTTTCAATATGCAAACAGTTTGAATCAACTATCTAATAAACAGGAGTTAAACATCTGCCCACATCGATATTCTTGACCGATACGGATCACCAACTTCTTGTTTCCATGCAATGTAACAAAATAAACTCATTGCACAAAAAGTGCTTCCTGAATCCTCTCCCCTCTTCCGCGTCTCCTCCATATTCCATATGCATGCAAAAATTGGAACTTAGTCAAGGCACGTGGACAATTTTGCTGTTTCCATGCAACTATGGGACTATAGACAAGACACGTGAATTGATCAACATAATTTAATGTGGACTATTTGCAAAAAAATGTTGTACTCAAGGCACGTTTAAACATATCCTATACTATTTTAGAGCTAAATCGTGACACCTGCCAAATGCATTTACATTTTCAGTGCCTGCTCTTTGTTTCCACGTTCTGTATGATCATCAAACCACATTTTTTAAATGCGTTTTGTTAGACAGTTCACATGCCTTACCTATGCCTCCACGTCTTGTAATATGTAATAATTTAGCAAACAAAAGTTCTTATGGTTTAAATTTTGAATTTCAAATTTCAAACTATGAAACTAAAATAGAGATGTTTTTTATTCTCAAAACTTAAAAGCTGTAATTCTCAAATCGAAACTATAAGAATAGATAAAAAACAAACCCAAAAAAATATAAGCATATCCAAGGTTTAGACTTAAAAAATAAAGTTGAAATTCATTTCAATCGAACAAGAACGCTCAAGGAAAATGTCAAAATTTGACACAAAATATCAAATGCTCAAGCTCCAAAATAGGTGTCAAAAGATTTTTATCTAATGCCTATGCAACTAACTAGAAAGGTGCTTTCATTGTGGCCTAATCAAGACACCTAGGGTCTACTAGAAGAATAATTGAGAGGATTCCTCCTTAGTTGAGCTCTAACTTCTTTACTAGCACACTCTCTTGTTTGCTATCTTTGTTATTGTCATATGCCCATCTCAAATTTATGAACTAGAAAACCAATTCCACATTGAAAGTTAGGAAACATATGCCTCATTTTGTATGCCTCTTTGTTACAATTCTCATCGCCATAGTTAACAAAATTATCGAGTACTTACTAAACTCACAATTCAAAGTAGAAAATGAGGAAACCAAGAATTTACTCGTGCATGTTGATGACCCATCAACATAGGAAAAGGCCAATGAAAACCCCCCCAAAAAAAAACAATGTAATATTCACTTAACATACACAAAAAGAACTATTTTTGTTATATCATGTCCAATATATTGTATATTACTATAGATATTAAAATAGACATAGTACATAGAATATAAAAAACATGTTTTTAAAAGATGTTATTTGACTTGTAACTAAAAAGAGCCCTGCAACATGGTTTAGTATTTCAATGATAGCCTAGTATTTTTACCCCAACCCTCATTAGGGTGTAAATTGAAGGTATACATAAAGGAAACCTAGTATTTTCCCCTCTTCCTGCTACCATCTACTATGGTGTATGGTGCATGGATTTTCATGGAAGGAGCACAACCTCTCCATCCCTTCCGAACATGAGTATATTCACTTTTTTTCCTCCTTGGTGTTATGCTTTGTTGAAATGAAGTTTAATGGACAAAGATAAGCCAAAAAATTTAAATACAATGGGTTATAAACACCAAAATATTGTTGGCAAACAAAACATAAAGTATGTAAACAATACCTAGAGTGCAATGTATTAGATGGAAATAATATAATATTTATATATTATTTATTTTATTTATATTTGTATTATAAATTATATTATATAATGTAATGCAATAGTATATATTTTATATTTTAATATAATTTTTATACTATAATACTTATTAAATATTTAAATTGTATTAAACTTATTAATTCATGTACTCAATCTTATTTAAATTATATTAAATATTTATATTTATATTATATATTATGTATATCTTAATTTCCTAAATATTATAGTTGATGATATATAGCTCAATCAACATGGATTTAAAAACAATCCTACGTTCAAATATTTATCATAGTTTCATTTTTAAAATTTAGTTGTTTTTCCATAACCAATTTTTTTAAACATATTGATCCTAGATAATACAAAAAAAAATAGTATCTTTAGTAGAATAATTAGTGGTATTCAACGTTTATTTATGCTTACAATGTGTATTTATGATTATTTATCTCTGTTCTCTTTGTATCTCTCCCTCTCTATATATTTATCTCTTCCATCTCTATCTATCCCCCTCTCTCTCCTCTCTCTCCCTCTCCATGCATAGTTGATTTGAATCTATCACTTATTCATTGTGATATTTGTTGCACAAACAACATCATTTGCTAAATGACCTACTAATTGACCTCATTTATTACACAAATTTAAACAACAAAAAATACACCAAAATTTATCTGAATTGACCTTCCAAACCTCTTCGGCGTACCCATTGCACACTAAGGTGCAATTGCTAGTTTTATTTCACTGACATTCTTGTGAGTGCATTAAATTATATAATTATATTTATTATTATTTTTCTTGTATGTATATTATTTATTATATTTGTATTTATATATTACATTATATTTTATATTTTATAAATAATATTATATTGAATTAGTATTGAAAGGCAATAAATAAAATCAACAAATAATTTTCATTATGTTATTATCCTTATTTTTACAGTTATCATAGGTGAATTTTTTTTGTTATTTTTTCATGAAATTTTAAATAATAATTGCATATTTATGCATACTTTAAAATATAATATTTTCTAATTTAAATATCTAAAGATTTTTTTTTTGTTATTTTTTCATGAAATTTTTAATAATAATTGCATTTTTATGGGCACTTTAAAATATAATATTTTCTAATTTAAATATCTAAAATTATGATTAATGTTTATTATTACATATTTTCTTTTATATTTGGAGTTATCCAATATAAATCTAATATAATATTTAATTAATATAAAAAATATACTTTAATTATATTACATCTTACATTATATATACATTGTATATACTATAATTGCATTTATTATTATAATACAGTTATACAATTATTATACATCATATCTCATAGTTTAATTGATATTTAGATAGATTAGGAAAAAAAACTATATGTATGTTAATATGTTAGAAAGTATGTGGTGAATATAATAATTAATACATAAAATAAAATAAAAATATATAATAATATTATTGTATAATAAAAATAAAATAAAAAATTAATATTATAATAATAGTAATAATAATAATATATAAACAATATTATTTTTAAAATGGTCTACCAATTGACCTTATGTACTACACAAATATGCAAAATAAATAAACCAAAATTTCCCCTAATTCACTTCCACACCTCTTCCGTGTACCCATTGCACACCAAGGTGATTATCCTTCTTAGACGCTTATTGATTTATTTGATTTTTTGCTTAATTTATAATAAATATTTTCAAATCTTTGTGATTAATAAATGCAAAGAATAAAAATGTACTAGGTTTTTCAATCCATTATATGAGTGTAGGAAGCCTCTCGACTTAAAAAAACTAAAAAGAAAGAAAATAGAATTTAATTCTTTATAAGTTAATTTTTGCCTTTGCATAACTGTAGTTTCTTTTTAGTAATTAATTTTATTTTTAATATTTTCTTTTTTATTTAAGTTAATGATTTGTATTTTTTTTAGTATTTTTTAAATATCAAATGATTTGTATTCAAGCAAAAAAGAAATAGAATATAAAGGTTTCTTTTATTATTAGATTGTGGTTGTTGATTTATTTTATTTTAAAATTGTGATTAGTAATTGTGGAATTATTTTAAAATAAAAAATAATTGAACTATATAATCAATTTCATATGTAAAATAGATCTATTTAATTTTAAAAAAATATTCTTCTTAGAAAAATGTGATACACATTATCATCACCTCTAAATACACATTATCTATATAATCTTTGAGAGAAAATATTTAAATATATACTTCAAAAATCACATATCCTAATTTTAAGAAATTACATATTTAAAAAAAAAATTATGTTAAACAAATATATATATTTTTTAATGTAATCAATACTACATTAGATATCATCATCACTTTGATTTAATATTTTACTATATATACAAATAATTAAATAGAAATCCATGCAATAACCCTTCTCATTTAGACTCCAACCCTTTGTTATTGCCTAGTATATTTAATGAAAAAAAACAAACCACCACAACAAAGAAAAATAAGATTTTGGTTGAAATCATAGTGCCTGCAAATAAATATAAAACTTGCAGATTTGAACACCTTTCCCCTCTTCCAATTTTGTGGTTGCATTATGGTGTGGAAATAGTAAATCTATAAATTTATCCAACATCAAAGACATGAAAAAAGGTACAGGGTTTGAATCAACCTTTAATTTTGCTTACAGGCCCTTAAAAATCAAGCTTCATGAGAGCCCTTACATTTCCTTCCATACTCCACAAGCGGCTTAGGGTGAATTTGAGTGGAACAAAGAGTTTCTAGTATATGCATGTGTGAAACGGCCTCCTCAATGCCTTTAGATCAAGGTCTTCAATCTCCTCAATGACCCCATCTAGCAGCTTGCTCTTCCAGGGTCTTCAATCTCATCAATGACTCCAAATTATATTTATGTATGGTGATTCTACGATGATTTGAACCTCCCACAGCTTAAAAACCATGTTCTGTTCAATTAAACAATTAGGAAACAATCAAATTTCTAAATTTGAACTCTAAATGTATGATATAAATCTATGACTAATAGAACGATTTCTAATAATAAAAAGATAAAATTATATTTACCAGAAAATGAGCTTCCATTCCAATTTTTTTGGTATGTGTCTATATTTAGCAAGAAACGATTTTAACTTTGCAGACAAAAGATCAACTTTAGGCAAGAAAAAGCAGAATAGAGAAATAAGATACCAGTTGAATGCAATAATGAGGAGCCCTCGCCAGAGGGGTAGATATCTATCAGTTACAAAACCAAAATATGAACCACTCAGAAACCATTAATTTTTACAGTATATTGAAATTTTGCAAAGAAAATTAAGGTTGAAATTATTTTTGTTACCTTATTGAGGCTAGGCAGAATGGCCGAGAGCGATGAATCTCTGGCTAAGCTTCTTGCACCACACAATGCACTCCATTTTTCCCCCCACAAATGCTTCGTTCTCTATATATTGTAGATAAGAAAATGCCATGGCAAGAGTTTACCTGCCATGATTGCAGAGCACCTGTCGTTGTTGAATGAAAATTGTTTCCTTTTAAACATGCAAATGCACTCTTCTACTACCCTGACGACTAATCAATTATTATTTTCAAAATGTCAATGCTACTCTTCCACTACCCCATCAATGTGATTCCCACTCCTATTTTTCCAGTTATACATTAACCCTTTCAAATTCAATGACCAGTTGCACGTCAATTTTTCCTTGAAGAGTTTTTATTGACACAGGTTGTTTTTTTCACTAGTTGTATTTTAATTTATTGTTTTTCAGCAACTCAATATTAATTATTCAATTATTCTCCAAGGTTTATTAAAAAAGGGATAATATAGTCCTCCTCACTCAAATATTGCTTGTCTTCCAACAATTTTATAGAAAATTTTCGTGTTTGCAATCACATATACCAAGATTCCAAGTTAGTCTTGGAAATTATTGTTTTGTCATGCCCCACCAAAATGCCTAGATTACAACATATTAAATCATTGACAAGGTGATATCATAAAAGCCAATGCAAGGAGGTGTTAGCAATATTCATATGGGAGCGCCAACAAAAGAGTTTAATTAAAATTAAATTATATTTTCCAAGGGTAGCGATCATGAAAGGTGGCGACTCTTTCACCAATAAGGTATAAAGGAGGGATCATTCCATGAGAAGAAGGGATTAAAAAAATGATTAAGAATAAATATTATGTGACCCCTTCTAATGTGAAAGATTGTGAATCTTTCTAATTTGAAAGGTTGTGACTCCTTCAAATATGAAAGGTTGTGACTCCTTCAATAATGGGATATAAAAGGGAGATCATTTCTGTGTGGAGAAATGATCAATGGAGAATGAATGAATCAATCAATTTGGAAATAAATTATTATTCTCAAAAGGTGTCAATGAAGGGTGGTGACTCATTTATTGTGAAGGGTGGTGACTCCTTTAAGAAACGGATATAAAGGGTTCATTGACATTCAATCAACAATAATCAATCATCTATCCATCAAGAAATCAAGCAATAAAAATTTCAAAAAGACCAATCAGGCAAACAACAATAACTATATCAATACATCAAGCAATCAATTTTGAATTTGAGGAAGTGTCTTGCAAATAGGGAGGATGAAAACCCTTCCAAGGTCATGAGAAATTAAAGATGAAAGCCCTTATTTCTCTTATCAAGATTGAATGAAAACCCAAATCTTGATCAAGGAGGATGAAAACCCTCCAAGGTGGACTAAAGTTTTAAGGATGAAAACCCTTAATATTGCCACTACTTAGTTAGGGATGAGAACCTCTAATTCAACAGGTTTGAAAGCACTTGCAAAGAATTTCAAGATATGATTCATTTTGACTTATGTTATGAATTATTAATCTAAATATTAAAATAAATTCATAATATTTGACAAATCCATTATCATCACATTTTGAAGGAGAATTATTGCAGAAAACCAAGATAGGTTCTATTTTCTGAATTATTCATAAAATTATAAAGTTGAATGTTATAATAAAATTTCATCATTTTCGATAAAGTTATATTTGAAGGAGTCACAACCTTTCAAGGGACATTACATGCTTCTCTCTACTTGAAGGGCTTCACTAAAGATCACTTTGAAATATGTCCTCCCGAATTGGTTTTGCTTGATCATTTTAAATTTATTACAAAGTTTTGTCCACTATGATCACCTCTATGTGAACATATATTCCCTTGGTGGTTGGTTTTGATGCCAAATAAATTCACCACTATGGTTATTTTGTGCTACTCTAATCTTTAAAGAGTCCTCTTGAAATCTTCTAGTGTGCTTGTTGCTTCTATGGTATGAAGGATATTTTTTAATAACCCATCCTTGTCTCATGATGGCGCTCTTCACTCCAAATTCATCCTAGAAATGCAAATTCCATCATGATAAAATATCTAATTTAGCTCGATGAGATTGCACTCTTAATATCCTCCCCAAGTGCTATCACCATGTTGAGTCTTCATGATACTAGGAATGTTGGAACCATTTTGTAGTATCCCATCATTTGTGAATTCTTCTTTATGCCTACAAGCAAAATTTTAGTCAATTTTTTATTCTTCTTGTAGCTCAGGTACTCCTTCAAAAATTTGATTTAGGTTCCTACTTACTATCAAAATGATCCATTTCTTATTATTAGTTTCTAAAATAAAAAAAATTCAAAAAGTTGAAAGCCTCCATTAATATCTAGTGAGGAGCTTTTCTCATTCAAGTATGCCTCTCAACATGGTCATCTTGGAACTCCACCACAAAGAGTGGGTTAGATCATAAGGTATCCACACATCCATCTCAAAAAATTGCTTATAAAAAGATTAGTAATTACTCATGTTTTCCTATTTGACCCAAACTTCATCTTGTTCCATATCTATGTAGCTATCTTCAAAAACATCATCTCCAAAATTTAAGTTATAACCATAATTATTGTCAATTTTTTTTTACCAATAGTTGATGATTTGAAACTTTTAGAAAATTCAAAATTAACATGCTCCTCTATTGAAGCCTCTAGACGGGAAATTTAGTAATATTATTGTTTATGAACATTCTCCTCATTACTAGAGAAGTTCATGCATTCATTTTCCTTTGAATTATCATCTTCAAGAAAACTCAAGTACTAATTTTCCTCTTGTTTCATCTCTTTTTTGACCTCTCCTTCCATGACATCCAATTCTTCCTCTAACAACTTCACTTCTTTATTATTGTATTGATGGTTGGGATCCCAAGTTCCTTTGCAGAAGAATTAATTATTTCTTCTTCTAAGTTTATTATTGGTGTCATCATTCTTCCTTGCAATGGAAAAAAATTTCTTTTGTTGGCTAGAAGAAGATGTCTTGGAATAGAATTTGGTCTTTGGCTCTAAAGAATCTATATCTAGTTTTCCTAACATTTTATTCTCCTCCTCTTTCTTTCTTGACCTTTTTATGTAGTTTATAAGGCCTCTATTTTTAATTATAGGAAAAATAGGTTTTGAAGGGACTCATAACCCTTTACAAGAAACAATTGCAATAAAGATGAACTAAGACAAATCAAGCAACCCTTAAAAAAGAAATAGTTTCCATGAAGATGAAGTAGGATAAAACAAGCAACCTACCATCAACAAGTCAATAACAAAAAACAAAAGACAACACCAATAAAATAGAGGACTACTATAAGTTTTTCAAGATCTTAGATGTTTCCAAATCATAAGAAATGATATGCTCATGTGTATCCATGACCTCAGCCAAATCATGAGAATGGATCACCATTTTTTTATTAGTATTGCTCCTCATCTGAATACTCAGACCAATATCCGTATCCAAAATTTGAATTCCTTCCAAACCATCAACCTCATCACCCTTGGCCTCTTTTCACTTAACTATCATTTCTCTTGTCCATTTTTGTGCTTTATCATTCAAGAGAGCGAGACCCCACACATTATTGTGAAGAGAAGATTGACTGATTTTAACCAAGGTATTTAGGTTGTCATGCATTTTCCCAATCTTCTCCTCAAGAGTAGCAATTTTGGCTTCATGGTATTTCTTCATACCCAACACATCATTAATAACACCATTAAGGATAAAATGTATTATGTTGATTTGATAATAAACAATAGCCTCCTGATTACTATTATTAATGCTCCCAGCATTCATGTTGGTCAAGAAGTGCAAATTAATCTTGATCTGGTTAACTTCACTAAAAAACCATTTGAAAAGATTAAAAAAATTCACGGTACCATCTTTAGCCATGCCCAAAACATTTCTTAACTCCTCCCTGTTAAAATTAAAAATGTTAGTGTCAACAAACAAACTATCAGACTCCTCAAACTAAGCCTCTTGATGGACATCACCCTGCACCAACACTTTAGCTTTTCCTTTACCATCATTTCCAGGAATTTTGATTTTATGTCTTGAGGTCTCCTTCTTAGCTACATCAGGAGACTTAGGAAATTCCACAACCTCATTTCCAAACCTATCAACAACAAATTTCTCACCGGTCTCCACCACCTTCTAAGGTTTCCTTCCAACAAAAGCAATAACCCCCTGCTCCTTCTCATTACCACTTTTCAAATTTTTCTTAGCCACAAACCCCTTATCTTTAGCTCCCTTGGCACTTTCCAATACAAGTTTAGTATTCTTCCTCTTACGTTCTATAGGAGGTTCAAAAATTTCCCCCCTTTTGGTCACATTTCCCTACTCAAGTTCATTTTGACTCCCTTTCTTATTTGAAGAAACCGTAGCAGTATCAACCACATGGGCTTTAGCTTTCTTAGTTCCCTTACTGTAAATCAGGGTGAAAATTATCAATGTTAGGCAATAAATCATATAAATCAAACCTCAATAAAAAATCAAGTACAAATAAGCATAAAGACATAAAAACATCGAACAATATTACCAAAATTATTCATCCCACCATTGATTCACCTTCATTGCACTTCTCCATTTTGCCTAAATATGATAATTTCCCTCATATTTTTTAGTATGCAAATAGGCCTTTGGCAATGACAAAGCAAAATATTGAAGATTCTAATTGACTATGGATGAACTTGACTTGATGTTGATAGACTTGATAGCAAGATAGCATAAGATCGCATAAGCTTGAGTAGGTAGCTCTAGATCTCAAGAGGTAGGTCTCAAAATGGTGATGACAAGGCCTTTTATAGGAAAGAAAATTTTGAATGAAGGGTTAGGATTGAATGTCAATAAATCAATGGCCAAGGATAAAAGATGTAGAATGGAATAGCGTTAGGGAAAATGATAAGTATCAATGGTCAAGATTAAATTATAAATAATTTAATCAAGGGTGGAGGTTAATTGAGACATGGATAGATAAGGATTGACACAGATAAAGAGGTGAGAGGAAATTAAATAATAAAAAATATTTAATTTAGGTGGCCAATGAATAATTAAATAATTAGAATAATTATTTAAATATAGAAGAATGTGATAAAGAGGACCGTTTGAATTAAATAATAATTTAATTCAAAATTCAAGAGAGTGGACCAAATTAAATAAATAAGAATTTATTTAATTTTGGAAAGAAGGGGACTTAATTAGTGACATAATTAAATAAATGATATATATTTATTAATCAAGGAGGAATAAAGATATAAATGAATTAATTAAATAATTAAAATTATTTAATTAATACAAGACTTATGACTTTATAAAATAATTAAATAATTAAAAATTATTTATTTATCAATGAAAAAAGAGGAAATGATTGAGAATACAATTCGTTGGCCTAGGACAATTTTTAGTGTCTACACTTACTATTATTAGCTGTTGAAGGAGCCTCATCACCATCAAAGCCTATCAGGGAGCCACCTAACCAAGAGGATTGGGGGTCCTTCTTGGGTTGTTTCCTGGGCATCAGGTTGAAATCCTCTAGGGGTCTAAGTAAAATTTCATTAATTCATACCCCTCCTTAGTCAATTCCTTTTCCTTAAAATCTCTTCCTATATCATATATATAGCCTGAAGAAACATCCTTAACAGGGTAGACTTTAGCCAATTTCTTAGGCACTTCAGGGACATAGTACAACTTCACATATTCCATAATCATCTTGATTAAATCCTCATGAAAAATTGCATTATTAGGGTTCTTTCTAAACTCATTTATCCCATTTTCCAAAGAAAGGAGCAAATAATAAGGAAAATAAACCATTTTTTGTTCCAAAAATGATTCAAAAGCATAAAATAAAAACCATAAATAGAAAATCTGCCATCAAGGGTAAAGTACCTAATTAGAGAAACCACCAAGTCTACCCAAATAGGTTTAGTGGATTTTTTGTCATAACCACCACAAGTTAGTTTTTTCAATTTCTCCCTCTCACCCGTTTTGAAGATCTTCATGAAAAAATTTGGCGTTGACCTATCTCTGTAAAAATTCCTTCCTTTAGTAGTTAAACCCGTTATACTTGCAATAAGTTCCTCGGTAATATTAAACTCCATACCATAAACTCCGAGGACTCTATTCATTAACAAACACTTGAGAAATCTAAGGATCAAACCCATGCAATTTTTTAATATATGGCATTACACCACCCTATACTAAGATATCCCATATCTTCCCATTGGCTTTCAAATCTTTGCAAGAAACTGGTTCAAATCTACATATATCCCCACCCATGGTTAGTAACGAGCAATGCAACTCAAAGCACAAAAGAACCCAAGATAGATTGACAACCAAAATAAAGCTCTTGAAACATAGAAAGAGGCTTGACTAAACACCCAAAATCTGTGAGAAGTTGACATCTAAATGACCATTAGTCATCACTAAAATTAATCATGAAATCTTACCATAAACTCCACAATCATTCCTAAGAGATGAGCCAAGTTGCAGTTGTCATCATTTTAAAGAAGGCATTACTCAGCAAGCAAGCACCTCTAGGCCATAACACATGTACTATCTTGTAAATTTTGATCATGCATTATAATTTTTTAAATTTCAATGGGTAGAGGGTTATTTAGGTCCCATTTTCTAGGCTAAGAGAAGACCCTGATGTTAGCTAGACAATCAACAATTAGCTTCATGAAATACATGAGAAACATAATACTCCTCCAAATAATTAATAATAGCAATGAAGTCATTAATAATGTTTCAATGGTCCAACAAGGAGGGTGAACCTTGTTAAGACAATTTATGATATTCAATGAATCTCCCTCCAACCAAATCCTTTTAAAACCCTTTTCCTGTGCAAGTTTCAAACCATGATAGTTTGCAGATGCTTCCACATAGTGGTTTGTCTAAGTTCCCAAAGAGAGCACCACCATAAAAACAAACCTATCATTAGAATCACACAACACTACATCACATTCAACAAGCATTTCCAAAGTTGATTTTATTCCAATCTTGAGGTGAAGCTAGCTAAAAAATATTATCCCTAGAAGCCTTCACCTTGTACAAGGGGAGAGAGATATCAAAAGAAAGGTTCCAACACTTAGCCACCAACAAATCATACTTCAAAACAAAAAATTATGGACCAACATACTTAACAAGAGCCACTTCAAAGATAAATTTTTCCTTAATAGAAGAGCAAATTTTAAAAGAGAGTTGGAGAGAATAAAGAGAGGCATTCAAAAAATCCTATTTTTTCTTTCCCACCATAAACCCCAAGCCACATGAGGCAAAATAAGAGACCATAGAAAGGAAAGTGAAGGATTGGATGAAGGGGAAGACTACTGAGACCATATTTCTCCAAAAGAGGAGGGGAAAACCTAGCTTAAATTCCATAGATGCAACACATTAGCCCAAAAAAAAATGCATAATTGCAACCAACAATGAGATGGAAGGCATTCTTTGAGGAATCCTCACAAAGATAGCACCTATTTGGCATCATAAAGTCCCTTTTCCAAAGATTATCAATAGTCAAAACTTTATCTTGACAAAATAACTAGAGAAACATGTTAACTTTAGGGGTTAACTTAGGAAATCACAATTTAGCCTAGAAGGGGGAGGGACCGAATACATCAATTTTCCTATAAAAAGAAGAGGAAACAAAAAAAAAATCATTTGAGGAAAACTGCCACACCACCCTATCAGTAGAGAAGTCAAAAAATGGACCAAAGCTAAAAACTTGTTGAGAATATCAAGCCCCTGGTGCACATCCTGAATCCTTTTCCATTTTCCCTCCACGATATAATTAGTCACATAGTTCCCAAAGGTTCATGTATAAAGGTCCCTAAAGGGGTTCACCTAAGGTTTATCTTTGAGGAGACCACAATCAATCCACCAATCCTCCCAAAAGAGGATACTCTGCCCATTTCCTAGGTACCAACGAAGCCCCTTAGAGACAATACATCTATCCTTTAGCATGAAATTCCACAATTCCAAACTCAAAGGGGGGAGGAAACCATTCTCTAGAAGACCTCTGAACCTATTTATCCCACGAAGATATTTACTAGAAAGAATCCTCAACTATTCTTTACCCCCAAGGATAAGACTCCAAAGTTGTTTAGCAAGCAATGCCAAATTAAATTCCTTGATTATTTTATTTTATGAAAAATGTTTAAATCCTGCTTATGAATGATTACATTCAACTCATGAATGCATTAATCATTGAAATATTGAGATCAAATTTGAACTATGTTTTATTTTATGAAAAATGTTTAAATCTATTAAGACACTGATTCACCCCCCCCCCTCTTAGTATCATTTTCACTCCAACAATTGGTATCAGAGTGTAGGGTCCTCTGATAGGTCTAAACCACCTAGGATTGATCCTGGTCTTGGAGTCTGTTTTTAATGGCACAATCTCAAGAAGGAGCTTTTGTAACTATAGCTCCATTATTTGATGGAACATATTATGTTTTCTAGAAAATTAGAATGGAAGAATTTCTTGTTTCTTTTGATGTTGATGTTTGGAGCATTGTGTTAAATGGGTACAATGTTCTAGCCATAATACCCACAGATCCTGCTGAGAAAAAGAGGTATGAAACTAATGTCAGAGCTAAGCATGCCATCTTGTGTGGTTTAACTAAAGATGTGTTTATTAAAGTCATGCATTGCAAATCTGCTCAAGATATCTGGGAAAAAATTGAAACCATATATCAAGGAAATGAGAAAGTCAAACTGTCAAAAATCATTACTCTCAAACATCAGTTTGAGGAAATGAGAATGAAGGATGATGAAAAAGTGGTTGAAGTTGTCAATGCAATGAAAGGTTTAGGTCAAGAGGTTAAAGAATTTGATGTGGTTACAAAGGTCATTAGAACCTTACCATCTAAATTTGAATCTAAGGTTTCAGCCCTTGAAGAAAAGAAACATTTTGATCAGCTTACCTTAGATAGTCTGCATGGAATTCTTACTGCCTATGAAATGAGAACTAGCAAAAAAATTCAATAGGAAAAGAAACTACCTTTAACACTGAAAAGAAAGAAAAAGATGAAGTTAGTGAGTCAAAGTTGTCTGATTCTAAAGAATCCCATTTTGTTAGAAAACTTAAAAAGGGATTAGGAAAATATAAGGGAAAACTTCCCTTTAAATGCTTTAACTATGGTAAAATAGGTCACTTTGCTGCAAAGTGCCCCTATGATGATCAAATTAGTGACAACGAGAAATCTGAAAATAGCCTACGAAGAAGGCCTTTAAACCTTAGCAACGAAATTTCAACTTCAAAAAGAAGATTTTGTTTAGTAAAGATGAAAATGACATTGAATCCGAAGATTCATCAGTAGAAGAAGATGAAACATTGTTCATGGCTGAAATCACCCAGCAAGAAGATACAAACAGCATTGATATTGAAGAAGGTGAACTAGATCTTGAAAGTGAAATGAAGTGTGCTTTAAAGGAGATAAGAAAACTCAAAAAACAAGTTCTTACTCAAGAACATAAACTTGATCAAGAAATAGTCTCTCTAAAAACTCAGCTTGAAGAAGCTAAAAGAGTTGAGGACTATCTTCGAGTGACTGTAAGCTGCAAAGATCAAGAAATTCAAAAATTGGAACAAGAAGTTGTTTGTCTTAGAAAGGAAATTGAAAAATATGAAAGCACTTTAAAACTTAATGAGATGCTCAACATGCAGAAGCCGTATAAAGATAAAACTGGTGTTGGGTTTGAAAAGGGTGAATGCTCAATCGATAATGCAAAACAAAAACCCTCTTCTGAAATCAAGGGTTCAAGTCCAAATCATTCTAAATTTGGTAAGAATCATGTTCAGTCCTTAAAAGGTAATAGAACATCATACAGATTCAATCCCTTCTTCTATGGTTACTGCTTTTTCTGCAACAAATTTGGCCATAAAGTGAGCTCTTGCAGGCTTATGAATCCTAGAATACCTAGGTTTGGTCTTAAGAAATACTTTGGTTTTGTTAAACAGATCAGATGTTTTAAATGCAATGCTTTGGGGCACTCTGTCAAACAGTGCAAATCTGATCTGCAATTTAAACAACAGAAAATCAAAAAGGTCTGGAAGCCTAAGAATATTAACAACACTGAGCAAACTATGTTAGTCCAAACTGCCTTTCATTCCAAGAAAAAGGACTTATGGGTCCAGGACGGTGGATGTTCTAACCACATGACTAGCGACAAGGATAAATTCATAAACCTTGAAGATTATGTAGGTGGATATGTGAAGTTCGGTGATAATTCTGGTATACAAATTAAAGGTAGAGGTTCACTTCTTCTGAATGAGGACACCCCTATCTATAATGTGTACTATGTGGAAGGCCTTAAGCACAATCTTCTAAGTGTTAGTCAAATTTGTGACAGTGGTTATCATGTTTTGTTCACCTCGTAGGGATGTGAGATTAAAAAAAAGCTTGGAAAGGTTGTTGCAACTGGAAGAAGGACTAAAGGAAATGTTTACAATCTTCTTGAGACATCAAGCAATGACAATAATCAAGGTATGTGTCTAATGGGCCAAATTGAAGAAAGCTGGTTATGGCATAAAAGATTAGGACACATAAATTTTGAAATCTGGTTAGAATCAGTTAAAATCAGAATGTTAGAGGTTTACCAGTCCTTAACAAGCCAAAAAATTTTGTGTGCAAAGAATGTTTAAGCGATAAACAAACTAGAGTTAGTTTCAAAACAAAAGAACATTCTTCATCAAAACCTTTACAACTAGTGCATACAGATTTTTGTGGACCAACTAGAACAAGGTCTATTAATGGTGAAAAATACTTTATGCTATTTGTGGATGATTATACTAGAATGGTTTGGGTCACATTTCTTAAGCACAAATTAGAAGCTTTTGAAAGGTTCAATATTTCGTAAAATGGTTGAAAAGGAATAAAATTTGAAATTCAAATGTCTATGATCTGACAAAGGAGGTGAGTTCACCTCTCAAGAGTTTATTGATTACTGTGAACATCACGATATTAAAAGGCAGTATGCTGCAACTAAAACACCTCAACAAAATGGGGTAGTTGAACGTAAAAATAGAACCGTAAAAGAAATGGCTAGAACAATGCTAGATGAAGCTAAGTTGTCCGATAGGTACTGGAAAGAAGTTGTTCATACAACTGTATACATTTTGAATAGAGTGCAACTTAGGGTGAAATCTAAACACATCCCTTATGAACTATGGTATGGAAAAACAACTTCTGTGAAGTATTTTAATTTTTTTGGAAGCAAGTGTTTTATTAGGAAAGATGATGATCACCTTGGAAAATTTCAATCCAAGAGTGATGAGGGTATCTTTTTGGGATACTCAACTCAGAGTAAAGCTTATAAATGTCTTAACAAAAGGCTTAATAATATTGTTGAAGTTGTTAATGTAAAATTTGATGAAAGACCACATTTAGATGCTAAACCTATGTAGGATAATGAGGAAGAAGAACTTGAACTTGAAATAAATTTAGAAGCAGTTGAAACAACAAAGTCTAATGTTGAATCAACAAACCCTAAAATTGAAGAAGCAAGTCTTGAAAAATGTGTATACAAAACTCCTCTAAAATCTCTTGCTAAATACCACCCCAAAGATCAAATTATTGTAGATAAAAATGCAGGAGTTCAAACTAGAAGAAAGGCTACAAAATCTGATGAAAAAGCTCAAATAGCTTTCTGTTTAGTTACTCAGTTTGAGCCTTAAATTTTTAATGAAGCTCTCACAAATTTATGTTGGGTTAATGCTATGCAGGAAGAAATTGATCAAATTGAGAAAAATCAGACTTGGGAGTTAGTTCCAAGACCAGATGACAAGAATGTCATTGGAGGAAAATGGATATACAGAAATAAGCTTGATGAAAATGGAAATGTTGTTCACAACAAAGCAATATTTTTCTGCAAAGGCTATCCTCAACAAGAAGGTATTGATTTTGGTGAAACTTTTGCACCTGTTGCGAGACTAGAATCTATTAGAATATTCTTGGCTTATTCTATCTATAAAAAATTCACTGTTTATCAAATGGATGTCAAAACTGCCTTTTTGAATGGCTATTTAGATGAAGAGGTCTATGTGGAATAGCCTGAAGGATTTATTTGCAAAGATAAGCCTAATCATGTTTACAGGTTGAAAAAGGCCCTCTATGGCTTAAAAGAAGCACCTAGAGCGTGGTACTCTAGGCTGGATAGTCATTTGCTATCTAATGGCTTTGTTAGAGGAGGTGTTGACAACAATCTTTATGTTAAAACTGAAGGTACTGATATTCTGGTTGTTGAAATTTATGTTGATGACACTATCTTTGGCTGCAATAATGTTGCTTTGAGTGAAAAATTCTCTCAGATTATGGAATATGAGTTTGAAATGTCAATGTTGGGAGAATTAAATTTCTTTTTCGGTCTTCAGATTTCTCAACTTGAAAATGGCATATTTCTCTCTCAAACCAAGTATGCTAGAGAGATGCTTAAGAAATTTCAAATGGATGAATGTCATCCAATTAGCACTCCAATGGTTACTGGATGCAAACTTACTAAGGTTGATGATTCTCCAGATACAAATCAAACTGAATATAGATCAATGATTGGCAGTCTATTATATTTAACTACTTCTAGACCTGACATAATGTAGGAAGTTTGCACAGTTGCACGGTTTCAGGCATCACCTAAATAATCTCATGTCACTGTTGTTAAAAGGATCTTTAAATATATTCAAGGCACTCTTGATTATGGTCTTTGGTATCCTAGAAGCAATGATTTTTCATTAATTGCATATACTGATGTTGATTGGGCTGGTTGTTTGGATGATAGGAAAAGCACCAATGGTGTTGCATTCTTTCTTGGTGATCGTTTAGTGGCATGGCACAACAAGAAACAAGAACCTGTTTCTCTTTCCACTGCTGAAGCAAAATACATTGCTGCCACTTCATGTTGTACTCAAGTACTTTGGATGAGTCAAACTCTATTTGATATGGGTATTAAAGTTCCTAAACCTATTTCTATTCTATGTGATAACACTAGTGCAATTAATATCTCCAAAAATCCTGATATGCACTCTCACACTAAACACATTGCTATCAAGTTTCATTTTCTTCAAGAAAAGGTACTGGCTAATGAAGTCTGTTTACAATTTGTTGGCTCACAAGACCAGGTGGTTGATATTTTTACTAAGCCTTTAGCTAAAGCACTATTTGAAAGGTTGAGACTTTGATTGGGAGTTATCTCTCAATCTGTACTTCTCTAATTTTCCAAGCATCTGCTTAGGGGGAGCATGTTATAAGTCTTACTCACTTATAGCTCTCCTGCAAACATGGTTGCTACACTATTACTCTATTTGCAGCTATTTTTCATGGTATTTGGTTGGCTTCTCAGTTGTGTTTCATGGAAATGCACATTCTTCTCTTTTCTCCTTTGTCATTGAGGCAAAAAGGGGGAGAGTCATTTCTGTTTTTCCATCAAGGATAAAGGGGGAGTTCATTGGATCTCAGTTGTGTTCATGGCTTGTTCATGGTTTGTCCTTGATGAAAAAATCGCTTTCTTGTTTCTCTTGGTCTAACAGTTTAGATTGGATCTTTATGCTTTATCATGATACATATTTCATGACACTTGGCTATTACAAATGGTTATTTGTTATGATTCAAGTTCATGTTGATGAGACTTCTGGTTCAGTGTTATGAATGCTATTTCTTTGCAAATGATTATGTTGTTTTGGACTGACAGTGTTGATAAGGCTTGATACAAATTATTCAGATGATGTTCATTGTGATAGGGCATGCATTAGCTTTTGTGATAAACGATATTGCTATCTTGACAAGTCATTAAGGTTGTTCATTGGTTCAGATTATTCAGGTATATTATTTCAATTATCAAGTTAATCATGGCATAATTAACAAGATTCACCTGAATATGTCTTTTATTGATCTTGGTGGCTTGATCTCATATTCAGCTTCTAAAAGTGATCTTTGGTTATCATGGTGTTATTTGCATCTGACTTTGTTCAAGTCACCTCTTTGGCTCAATGGTAATTTTTATGGCATTTTTATAATGTTGTTTTGGGCATCATTTTTGGCTAACTTACCTTGGTAAATGACTTTGATTAAAGTCATATTTGATTCGAGCTAAATGATTTTTTTCCTTGCTTAAAAGTCATTTGAAAATGACATGGCTTCGACCCTTTGGTAATTATTGCTCAATGGTATTATAGTGGTCGACATTGTTGAAAAGTCTTCAAGTCAACAATGTTATTTTGATGGAAGTATTGGGTCGACACCTCTTTTAGCATTTTCTTCTATGTGATCATTAAGTCGACATTCTTTGAAGGACTTTGACTAAAGATTTTGGTCTTTTTTTTAATATTCACTATGTGCTGACAGCATGATTGCAAGGTAATAATGTGGTTGGCATCCTTGGGACAGCGAACTCAACAATTTTTTGAGTTGTTCATTATTATGTTTTTGATTTATTATGGACTTCAAATCACATTATAATTCAGCAAAGTCATCGAATGGGTGTGAAAGCAAGTTAGAGAAAAGTGCATTTTCTTTGTGCTATCATTTTGGCTGGGTATGGAACCCTAGCCATGCTGCCGCCATGAAGGAATATAACAGTTATCTTTCTTTAATTTGTTGGTTGTAACGGCTGTAATAGGAAACACAATCAATATGGATGCTAAGTTTGGTTCTTTTTGTGAATGAAAAGATGTTTTCAGTTGTATCTTTCAAGGGAAATCGTGGGAGGTCGAACCTGGTCAGCTATGGTTGATGGTATTGATTCACTATGGTATTTATTTGACTTTCTTACTGCATAATCAGGTAACTCTTTTAATCATTCAATGTTTGCTTTCAGCAAATAACAAGTTACTAGGTTCTTGCTCGAATCAACAATGGTATAAGAAAATTTTTTTTACTGTCTGAAGTCAATGCATTTCAGTTACTGCTATATTAGATCATGTCTTGAAAAATTATTGAAGAGTTATGATGGGTAGTCGTGCATCTTAAAAACTTTGTCATTTTCATTGTTGACCCATTACATACACTACAAAACTTGATGGATTCAGCATAATGATTTTCTAAAAATAGTATCAAATGGCTATTTTGTTTTAATGAAGATCTGGGTATTGTAAAAAGTGTTTGCAGATTGGAAAAGGAACTTTGATTTATTCTTGTCAAATTTTATTGCAGCCTATTGCATATGCGTTACTCATGATAATCTGCCATTTTGCTGATCATCTTTGTACTGGCTCTTTTTCTAAAATGAGAATGAGGGTTTCAGATTCCTTTGACCTCGAATTCTTTGAAGACTTTATTATTGACAGACCTATTTGAAATTAAGTATATATACAATGTTTTGAACACTGTGAGATTTCTTGTTATGATTCTGAGATATTGTTATTGGTTGTATCAAGAAATGAAATGTAAAAGCTCTGTTATACAAAAAATTGAAAACATGTTGCAGAGCACAGTTGTAATTCTTTTCTATTTAATATTTTAAGGATTCAAGAGTTGAATTCTTAGGGTATTAGGTAGAGAAGACTATTGAGTTCCTTGACCTTACTTGAAAATAGAGAGATCCTTTGATATTATTATTGTTCAGAAAATAATTTGAGGGGTTGGTACTCCTTGAGATTGATATCTCTAAATGAGGGCTTGGTGCTCCTTGAGTGGGTGCTCAAAAATTAGCCTTTAAGGCATTGTGAACAGTGGATTAAAAAGATTAAGCGTGCAAGGCATTTCAAGAGTGGTTTTTCTTCCCAATAGGGTTTTCCACTCGGCAAAATCTTGTGTCACTTTGTTCTTGTGTGATTTCTCTACTTTATTGTGGTGTTGTTGCTTTGTTTACTATTTGGTTACTACATTTCTCAACCCTGCTTATGAATGATTACATTCAACTCATGAATGCATTAATCATTGAAATATTGAGATAAAATTTGAACTATGTTTTATTTTATGAAAAATGTTTAAATATGTTAAGACACTGATTCACCCCCCCCCCTCTCAGTGTCATTTTCATTCCAAAAAATACAAGGCAAAAAAATATCTACCATCAAATCTGAGACCTTATAGTGAATGGTCCAAATTTAAAATATATCATTAATTTAATGTATATAAAAAATTTAATATATTTTGAATTTTTTTCTTAACATGCATTCCATTCCATCACGTGCTCCCATTGTATATTACACCTATCGGTGTAACCAATATAAATATATTAAATACATCCTATCAACAATAAACCTTATATAATTGCAAGGTTGAGACAAATTTTCCCAAAAAATTTCCCACTTTTCGAACACCTTGCAAGAGCAATGAGAGGGAGTATAAGCATTGTCTCTTAATTGCTAGGTTCTGAAAGGCCCATAGTCTCCAAACATCATCTGAACTTCTCTGTGCTCATATTCTTAGTTAAAGAATCAACAACATTCACCAAAGTCTCTACCTTAACCAGATACATGCTGTCATCATCAACCATATCTCTAACAAAATGATATTGTACATCAATGTGCTTGGTCCTAGCATGAAATATCAAGTTCTTAGCTAGACATATCACACTCTTACTGTCGCAATAAATTGTCACTACCTTGTTTTATTCCAATATCTGAACAAAATCTCTTAAGCCAAATGGATTCTTTACAAGCATGAGTAGTTTCCATATACTTAGCTTTAGTAGTGGACAAAGAAACCACAACCTATCTCTTACTCATCCAACTAATTGCACCACCAAATAAATTAAACACATAAACAATGGTGGATTGTCTTCTATCAACATCACCTACCCAATCTGAATCCACATAACCATGAATGTCAAGGGAAATCTCATCTTCAATCAAATTACTATGATAACACAAGGAATACTCTGAGGTACCATTCAAATATCTGAAGAATATTTTTACTACATCCCAATAAACTCTACCAAGATTAGACATATATCTGGAAGGAACTCCCACTTCTTGGGAAATTTCTAGTCTAGTACAAACCATAACATGCATCAAACTTCCAACTGTACTTTGGTAAGGCACTCTGCTCATGCTTTCCATCTTTGATGGGGATGTTGGACAATCTAAAATAGATAACTTTCTTCCAACTAAAAAAGGAAAACACAATGGTCTACAATCTTGCATGTTAAACCTCTGTAAAATTGAATTGGAATACATATTTTGGCCAAGCCATATCTTTCTATTCACTATATCTTTTCTAATTTCCATCCCAAGAATGTGCTTAGTTAGCAAGATCTTTCATTTAAAATTTAGCTACAAGTTGAGACTTCATTATGAAATCATACCTTTCCCTTTTCCAATAAATGATATATCATCAACATGTAATGCAATAAAAAGGAAATGATCACCATCAATTTTATAATAAACACAATGATCTAATTTAGAACACTCAAATCTCAAACTCAACACACATGTATTTAATTTCCAATACCACATCCTAGAACTCTGTTTTAGGCCATACAAATATTTATTCAATTTGTAAACCAATTTACTTATACCTTTCACCATGTATTTCTCTGGTTGTGTCATATAAATGTGCAACAAGAGAAAATATCTCACCATAATCAACACCCTCAACTTGAGAGTAACCTTTTGCAACCAACCTTGCTTTGTAATTCTCAATACCTCCATCTGAACCAATATTTTTATTGAACACCCATTTGCAATCAACAGGTTTCATCTTTCAGGCAATGGTACAAGATCTTATGTATCATTCATTTTCAAAGATATCATTTCTTCATCCTTAGAAATATTTTAGGATTCTACATTATTCATACCTAATGTCTCTTCTATAGATCTAAGTTCATCCATGTTAGTATTCAAAGAAAAAATACATCTCCAATCATCAGGTGAATACCTTTCAGGTGGTTGTCTATGCCTTGTAAATATACAAACAAGCTGAGTTGGAGGTTCTTCCTCCTCTTTTGAATATTCAGAGCTAGATGATATCTCCTCAACTCCTTGTCTATCCAATGGTCTCGACTCAACTTTCTTAGGTGTAGAAGGAAGTTGAATAGCATCTTCCTATTTATATTGTTCTAGATACAATGTAACAAAAGAAGGCTTAGTTTCTCTAAAAATAACACTTCTACTATATATTACCTTCTATGCAATAGGATCCCAAAGCTTGTATCCTTTCACACCATAATTATATCCGATTAAAATACATTTCATAGCTTTTTTCTTCGAACTTTTCACTTTCTCCTTTGGAACATGTGCATATGCCTCACAACCAAAAACTCTAAGATGTCTTAATGAAGTCTTGTGGCCTGACCATGCCTCTATAGGAATCTTATTAACAAGATCTAATGTAAGAGACCTATTAATAAAGTAACAAGCAATGAAAATATCTTCAACTCAAAACCTTTGTTATAAACCATAACCACTCAACTTACCCCTAGCCTTCTCCATCAATGTCTTATTCATTATTTCTGTAACTCCATTCTATTGTGGAGATTATAGAGTTATATTTTGTCTATGAATACCACAATCTTTACAAAATCTATCAAAGCATTAGATTAAAATTCACCGCCATGATCAAATCCTCAAACATTTTATTTTTCTTCCAGTTTGCAACTCAACCATTGCTTTAAATTCTTTAAATCAACTAAAAACTCCATATTTACTCTATAAAAAGTATACTCATGTCCTTCTAATGTAATCATTAATAAATGAAACATAATATGTGGTATTTCCAATTGAAGGAGAATCTATAGGACCAAACACATTAGAATGAATAAGATCTAATACACCATAAGACTTATGAGAACTCGAATTAAATTGCACATTTTTTAATTTTACATAAATGCAATGCTCACAAAAATCAATATCAAGATTACAATCTGACAACCCTTCAAAAAGTATTTTATTTTTCAATCACCTTAGACCCTTTTCTCCAATGAAACCAATTCTTTGGTGCCATATCATATTTTTATTTGTAGGTAACTTTGATTCAAAATAAAGAGCACACTTGGGTACCCAAAATCCATGACCATTTTTTGAATATGAAACCCTCACCTCTTCCAACGGAGTATCCATAGACTTTCTTTTCATAGAAGTATTATTGCACTCAATAGTGCATGCATCAAGATTATAAAATGTGCCATATCTAACACCTCTAGCAATCAACATAGCACCTCTAACCATCTTGCATCCTACATCAAAAAATACTACTTGTAAATCTGCATCTAGTAGTTTTCTCATAGATAACAAATTTCGTGCTAATCCAAGGATATACAACACACCATTAATCATTTTTATTTTACCATCAAGAAACTTGATTCTAACTTTACCACAGACAAAAATATTTAAATAACAATCATTGCCTAAGTACACCTTACCTCCATCAAACTCTTCATATTCGAAATATCAATCTCTATTAGAGGTCATATAGAAAGATGCACCTAATTCAATTAATCGTGCTTCATTACCTGCATGATTTGTCAAAGCTGCAATGAATACATCACCAACTTCCTTCTCGACTCAAAGTCATAATCAAATCTCTTATCTTTCTTCTTTTCTTCTTTGTAGTCCTTACGGATTTTTCAAATTTACCACAATTCCATCAAATAACTTTGGACTTTCCAAGAGATTTGGATCTCCTCTTGGACTTGGATTTATCACACTTCTCATTCTTCTTGTAAGACCCTATCCCTTGTGGCCTTGTTGATCCTATTACTTGTTGATGGTTTATGTGCTATATTTTATGTTCTTTTATGTTGGATAGTAAACATGAGCGATAGTTGTTGCTACACCATTAAGATGTTCATATTCTTGATTAACCCTATCTAATGGTTGTTGTGAATTCTTGTGATAGTCAAATAAGTTCCATTCTTTGTCTACATAAATATGCAGTGATCACGATGCTAAATTATTGGTAATATTATTATGTATATTAAGTGGATTAAATTATGTTAGGTGATTACATATCATAGATGTGAGTGGGTGTAATTATGAAGACAATTATTAATATTCAATGTTACTAATAGTGGTATGCATTATAAGTTAAATATTCTACTAACATCAGTGGTGGTATTTTGATAACAAATAATATTCACTCAATTGTTCCTTGACTCTATAACAGGTATCATACAAGTAAGGAGTGTTACTATGTAGATTAGTGGATCTAATTTTCTAGTTGATTATTATTCTTGGAATTTTTAATTCATAATCCATTTGTTTTAGTTATTATTAATCATGAGTAATATTGACACACTTTCTTGGTTGAGTAAACTATTGGATGTTGTGGTTGTGTTGCTGATATGTGGTTGTCATTGATGTCAACACTATCAGTATTGTTGCATTAGAAGTTGTATATGTCGAGGATATTGAGAAAATTGTAATAAGAAGTGCTACAAGTTTTCAGTGGTGAAATGAAGTTCTTTTTGTCGATGTGTTCAATACGTTGTTGTTATGAGGTTGTGGACTAAAGGGTTTCTTGTTGAGTATGTCTAGTTTATCCACATTGAATTTCAAATATCTGCATGGAGAGTTGATCAAGTTATGGTGATTTTCATTCTAATAGTTTTTATGTCGCTTAAGTTAGTGTTCCTGATTGAAGATTTTGTGATTTTAGTAAGTTCAGTTGTTGTGGATTCTTCTCTAGTGTTTCATGATGCTTTTGGATGTTTCTAGTTTGTTCTCTATCTTTGTGGCATGTCTGCATTGATCGTTTTTCTCGCGATCCAAGATTTTCTCTTGTGTGTTCATGTTTTTCATGTTCTTTGCCGACAAGGTGTTGAAGTGTATTGTGGATCTTTGAGGAGAAATTAATTGAAGTATTTTCGTGTTGGTGATGTTGTTTTCGGTCTTCACTATGTTATGGCTAACCTTGGTTGATTCGCATGAATAATCTTTATTTGTTTTGGGCCGACTGCTTGTAATTATTTTATTATCTTTTTGTGGCTGACTTATAGCGATGTAATTTCTTGTTGCGGATATATAAGAGCAATTGTTTGAAGAGTGAAAGGAGTGTGAATGTGAAGTGTATGAGTCATGTGTAGGAATAAATTTTAGATCATTTGAAGGCAGAGAAGAGAGTGAAGAAGAGTGAAGAAGTGTTCATGTGCTTAACCGGAACTGTAATCAGGCATTAGCAAATGCTATTTTCTCAATTCAAATTCAAATGGTTTTAATCTGAATCTTTCTATAAGATAGTGTGTCTTCCTTGGGCAGTAAGCCTTGTTGTATTTGAGCAGTGAGCTCTAGGTAGTGTGCCTCAATGCATGTGCATTCCCCATTCATATTTCCTTATACTTTTAACAAGGTATAATCTTGTGGATTGACCTCCATCGTGGTTTTTCCCCTAATAGGGTTTCCATGTAAAAATCTTGTAGTTATGTGTGCTTCTGATGTGTTGTTCATTTATGCTTTCGTGATTAATGATCAGATCTAAAAATAAGGTTAGTAAGGTGAATAAGTTTGAGATTTAGTGACAACTGATTCACCCCCCCCTCTCAGTTGCCTTCCCTTGAGTTGCCAACAATTGGTATCAAAGCTTGTGGTTCCTTGGAAGAAGTTTTATAACTTGAGGTGATCTAGGATGGCAACTTATAAGAAGGATAGTCCTAGATTTGATGGAACAAATTATTCTTTATGGAAAGCTCAAATGGAGTGCCATCTAAGATGCATTGGTGATTCCTACTGGAACATTAAAAAATATATAGGTTATTCCATAGAATGGTCCTACTACTTCTGCTGAGATCAGGGATGTTGAATACAATATCAGGGCTAAGGAAGCATTGCTGAGTGCTTTGACTGATACTAAGATGAAAAATGTGATGGATCTAAAGTCTTCTTATGATATTTGGAAGTTGGAGACCTTGTATGAAGGTGATGCAAATGTGAATATTGCTAAGCTACAAAGTCTGAAAGGAAAATATGAAAAGTTGAAAATGGGAGATGATGAAAATGTTACTACTTTCATGCAAAGAGTAAATGAACTTGTGTGTGGTATCGAATGTGTTGGTGGACAAATAGATGAATCAGAGATTGTTGCTAAAGTGCTTAGATCCTTGCTTGATTATTACAAAGTCAAGGCTAGTGCTATTGAAGAACTCTGAACTGTGACAAATGTTACCAGAGATACATTGATTGGTAAGCTTACTACTTTTGAGTTGAGTGAATTTGGTGATTCCCTTCCTCAGGTTGAATCTGCATTTAAGGCTACTCCTTCTAGAAGAGATAGATAGAGATATGATTTGGGTGAAAGTTCATCAAGAAAGACATTCAAGTATGAGGATGAAATGAAACAACTGGATGAAGAAGAAAGAGAGCTTGAAGAACTTGAAGCATTGATTATGAAAAGAGAAGCTAGAGGACAAGGTAAGTATAAGGGGAATTTTCCTATTAAATTTTTCTCTTGCAATAAGATAGGTCATTTTGCATCAAGGTGTCTTGAGAGAGTTTCCAAGCCAAGATTTAACAAGCATAAATTCCAAAAGAAGTGTTACTATGCTGCTGATGAAGGTGTAACAAATGATGAATCTGATAGAGGAAATGCAAGTGAAGATGAATTTGTGTTTATTGCTATCAAGGAAAATAATCTTGTGTCTACTGAATCTGCTAGTTGTACAAATGTGGAGAAAGCCCTAGTTGCTCGAGTTGAAGAGAAATATGAATGGGTTGTAATGCCCCGCCGTGTGAACCCCAAAGGACAACAAACACCGTACAATTTTTTTTTTGAAAGTGAAACATTGTGGAACATTGCATATGATGAATGTGTGCACACATTACACGAAAAGCGATTATGCATTTACTAAATCTTTCACGTCCTCTGGGGTACACGAAATGGTCATTACGAATCATAAACTTTTATCAAATGGAAGAGAATAAACAACCAAGAACACATAGTGATGACACACTACTATTAATGATCACAAGCATGGAAAACGATACATCATTTCATTGCAATTCAAATCACAGTTCCATAATACAACTGCAGAGCATATTTCCATAGATACAACATATCAAAGATACAATAGTTCATCACATAATTTTTTTTCCCTAATATCAATGGGAAAAGTACATTGAGTACAAGAATGAGAAATTAATGAAAAATAAGGTACAAAGTGACTGATCTCATGCCCACATTTTACACACTAAACAACCAAGCAAAACTGTAACATCTTTCCTAATTTTGCAATAATTTTTATTTTATATTATTTTATTTTATTTTATTTTTGTTTACTTATAAGACAACAACAACACAATTCACTACTTATAGCTATATTCAATGATCACACAAGTTACAAGAAAAAAATAGAAGTGATTTACTAACTTTGGCAATAGAGTCTACTTACTTAGGTCAACTTAACATACCTCTTACATTCTATTTTATCGACAAGTCTTTGCTCCCAATGCCTATACTTGCAAGGTCTACATGACTTGGCACACACATAAGATCAAAGATAGTTAACACATGATTACTAAGACAAGCTATATAAATCAATGGTAGTTTTTACGTTATCGGGAATAAACGACAAGTCTCAAACAAGACTCAGAAGAACAGTCCTAGGGGCCCGAACTAATGCCTCGGGGGCTCATCACTTGATGGCCTTGCCTACGTATATAATTCGCAGAGGCACCGTAGTTCGACCAACTTGAGTTCTCTAAACTCATTTGATTGACCAACAATATCACAATACCACTAAAGTACGCTAAACTCAATTCTTTACTCAAATGCATCACATGACCCATACAAACCACATACTATAAAAAGTGGGTACGCAACCCTTTCTAGGGTCTACTACCCCAGACAGTTTCACAAACGGCTACCACCCACTAAGGTGAAGCCGAAAAATTAGGTAACTCATCAAGGATATAATAAAAACATATGAGAGTATAGACATGATCCTTAATTGTTGAAAAAGAACTCAATCATGCATAACACAATTTGAACAAATGCAACATAATGAAATGGTCAATAAGGAACAAACTAAAATCACATTTATCTCTTCTATCATGCTATAAAACATAAAATCTAAGGTAACAACTTAATAAGTTTGTGATACATCAAACATTATTAGAGTCATAATAAAGCACTCAAGTTTCCCATAAGTTTTCATAAAGTCAAAAGAAACTATTCAAAATTATGGATTTTAACCCTAATATTGTGTAGTTCTTATCTAATACTATCTCCAAAATAACTAGAAGAAATATTGACTAACAATCTTTACTTTGCTAGTGAATTCCAATTAAAATTTTATTACAACAAGAACTTAAGGCAACCATTGATGAGAATTATGCTCTATAAAGAATATCTATTTTTCCAACTCATATATTTGGTAACAAACTAAGAACTAAATATTCTTAATGGAGAACTTAATTAATAGCTAATGGTTAACCTACCACATGATATCCCAAAATGTGAATCTTTCATAACATTTTATTAAATGATTCATCAACTTAAAATAATAGTCTTTAGCTCAAGAACAACAATGCTCATAAATGAATAAAATTGAATTCATCTATCTACTAACCTTGGATAAAATTAAATTCATCTATTTACTAATCTTGGATAAGCACATTCTAGTGAAGAAAAAGAGTGACAACTGATGTTGCATGCTAATAGAACCTCGCTTAAATTATATATAACGATAGAAAAAAACATAGAAGTAAAATAATCCTAATGAGGATTTGTAATGCAATAATTCTTCCCATCCCCTCTATTCAATCATTATTGTGTGTAGTTTGACAGAGATTGAAAAGTTGCACACCCATACATTTACATCGCAATGCCCAAAATACACTTAATCTTGCATGTTGCATTAATAATAATATCAACATTAGTAATAATGCCTCTAATATATTGATACTCCTCTTATAATTAATATATTAATATCCCCATTAATACTTATATTGTGAAACCGAAATGAAAATATCTCTTACCTAAATATAAAATATTTATTTTATTAATTAGGTAATAACTCATTTTATATATGTCTATATATATATAACTAAGGACTTTATTTACTCATTAAATTTATTTATTATAAAAAAAAAATAACATAAATAAATAGATAAAAGATGCCTCTTTTTCTTTAAAGGAAATTTAGTTAATATCTAGAAAAAAAAAAACAACTTCTTAATTAATATAAATCCCCTCCTTCATGGGAAAGTGGGAATCATTCCCTTTTTATTCTTTAAAAGATGGGATCACATTTAAGAAGAGCTTCTTGAGAAATACGTGGAGCTCCACATGGGAAATTGTTACCTCACAAGCACTAAATTGTTTATTTGATTCATTCTTTCTTCTTCCTTTTTTTCTTTCCCAACACATCTAGGGTCTTAGCGGTGGAACAGATCCCCATAGAAGATAAAAATAAAATTTAAAACTATATTCAATGGAAAGTTGATTTT
>VDFB02341312.1:0-27574 GCA_007258455.2 Sequoia sempervirens
TAGTGAGCTTCAAGACCTGCAAAAACCCTAGTTTGCTGTCTTAAAACTTCAACTTTTGATGATGAAACTTGTTGTAGAATGCTTTACTTTTGAAATTACTCTTGAAGAATGATAATGAGATCATGAGATATGAAAAATATTGTATAAAATGACTTAAAATATGTATTTATAAGCAATAACAACTTATTTTCTCGTTAATTAGACCTAAGAGGCCGACATCCACTGGAAACAAAATTTAAATTGATTGAATTCCTACTTGATTTTGATTTTTTCCTCAAAGGGCCCGACTCATTCGCCACCCTTGGTGAATGGGTCCCACCAGAGGGGACTCATTCACCTAAGGTGGTGAATGGGTCTCACTACTATTGTTTGAAGGTGGGTAGTCGGGGTATAATGTTATTAAATGTTGTTTGTCGGGTTTTACGTGATTTCACCTGTGAAATGGGCCTCTAGATCAAAATTAATAGGTCTAAGGGGCCTATAAATGTCATTTTGAAGGGAAACGATGTGACGAGACTGAAAAGTGGGTCTAATTATGCGAGAAATTGTCTCTTTTCTCAAGAGGGTCCAATTTTCTATGGCACATTTAGCCTCCACTTTAGCGCCCATATGACTCTATGTGCATATGTAAGCTAAAGGACTCTAAACAATGCACCTTGCTACATAAAAGGATACATATTCAAAAGGACAAGAGAACGAATCCCCCAATGTAGTTATCTGCACAACCACAACATTAGGAACTGCATCCTGCAACACACATTCATTAATTTCCTAAAAATACTTTTATCTAACTCCTAGGAATCCAATTCGAGGGTAGATGTATTCCCCCCCTTGATTCCGCTTGCTTTACAAAGGTGGAATCAAGGTAGCAATCTAGCCACATCGAACAAGAAACATCATATCATAGGGATTTTCCAAGTACCATGCCTCATAGCAATAGATAAATGATGATGTCAGGTGCAGAATCATGATTCCAACGCGTTAAGCGGCGTCGAAAATGGATTACCCTAGCGCCCGTTATGTTGAGTTGAAGAATGGTTATATTATAAGTTCTTTGAAAACATGATAACATTAGGTTAATATGTAAACGTAAAAAGAGATGAAAAGTGATGAAAAGAAGTAGAAGAAAGTAACTTGTCACTTACTATTCATTTTACCTTCGTGCAACTTGAAAGCAATAAGTGAGAGAAGAATATGCCGAGCAGATGGGATTACACACCTTTGTGGCTAGATGATCTTCGTGAGTAGGTGGCATGCGGTGATCTGTATCATGAGGTGAGTCAATTTGGTAACATTCGCCTTTTGATTTAATGATGATTTAATGACTTTATGCATGGATAGGTTAATGTAGGGTTCTTGGAAAAAAGTTTACAAAGTGTCCCCTTTTTTTGCAAAGTGTCCCATTTGTTCACAAAGTGTCCCTTTTATTCGCAAAGTGTCTTGTTTCTTCGCAAAGTATCCCGTTTCTTTGCAAAGTGTCCCTGTTTCTTTGCAAAATGTCAAAAAGGGGTCTAAAGTGTTCAGGGCCATTAGAGAAGCACACCAGAGCAACTTTAGCACACTTGCATGATGAAAATTATGAAAAATTGAAGATATTAGATGAAATTTAGAGCATTTGTGATGATTTTGATAGGTTCCTGCCCGGTCGCGACAACAGCTAGTGGGGAGATAGTTGACATTTTTGAGAGATCATGCGCTAGCGCTATCAGTGGCATAGGTAGAGAATTTACAGTTAGTGGGTATCTATTGGGCATATCTGATGCCACCTATGAGATAGCATGATGCCATGCTGATGGCTCTGTGCGAGCGTTGGGATGTAGATACCTGTACCTTTCATATTTTGATTAAGGAAATGACTCACACTTGAGGACGTACACCGCATTCTCCGAGTTCCTATTTGGGGAGTGCGAGTGTATTTTCGGGGGGGATCAGTCATTCCGAGAGAAGAAGAGAGATATGCAGTATTGCCTAGATGGACTTGTACATGATGAGAGGGTTAGAGCATGGATTGAGCTTCCCATGCTGCTGTACTCACAAGCTCCTATGGTTAGATAGATTATGATGCACACAATGGAACTGGTTCTCAATCCAGATGGACGAGCGACACACTTGCATGGGGGACTGGTACACTTGATTCGAGGGATGTACGAGCAGATGACAGTTTATGCTTGGGGCCACTGCATTCTAACACACTTGTATTATGATCTTGGTCGGTTTGTATTTTGAGAGATCGATAGTATGGTCCATTGTGCACCTCTACAGGTGTGGTTCCTTGAGTATATCACATGTACCAGGCCTATCGATTACCCTTGTACTATAGTAACAAGATACCCACGAGTGTTTGACTATCCTTTGCGACAGTTATGGCAGTATGGTGATTTACACTTTTGGAGGGTGAGATTCAACTGATTGGAGGAGGACGAGGTCCTATGGAGGCCCTATTTACTCACTCAATAGTGGCCAAATCCCATCAGACAGTTATGGAGGATGTAGATGGATAGGTATCTAGTAGGGAGGTATGACTACGTCGTATGACCATTCTATTATGGGTGAGTCATGCGACAGTTTGGAAAGGTGCAAACACCACCAAGGGTGTGCCCCTTCATTAGACAATCAGTGCAAAGTACTCGGAGGCCAGGTGACACTATTCAGTTGACAATAGATGATGTATGGGACAATGATTCCAATGATTTAGATCACGACCAGCCACCAATCTGTGATGCTGATGATGTCGGTAGCACAACCAACTCCTGTGTTACCCATGGATTTTCCTCTAAGTGATGCAGAGCTAGCAACAGATGAGGGTGAGAAGCCTGAGGAGAGAGTAGAGGAGGTACGATACAGGCCAACATACATTTTCACATATATTATCAATGAGGAGTACCAGTCTGAGGCCGATCCTGATTATGAGGACCAGGATTGAAGAGAGGAGGAGGAGGAGGAGGATGAGGATTATGGGGAGGATTATTATTACGAGGAGTGGCCACCCATGAGTGAGGGTGATGAGGTAGCTATTCATGAGGATCAGTACGAGCATGGAGAGTTGTCACATGCTTACAAGACTAGATCACGGGTAGTAGCTACAACATACATCAACATGCATAGTCAGAGAGAGGCCAACACATCCTCCATGCTCCCCAAAGATGAGGAGGTTGACATTCCTCATGCGTTTGGAGACATAGGTGATGACATTTAATTTGATGCATGTCCCTTAGTGATTTATACTATTTGTTTAATATATATATATATCATGATAATGTGTTACTGATTGTGTACATGTTCTATCTTGCAGGGGCAACAAGAGACTGGCGAGAGTTCTATCATCAGGAAGCCACAAAGATAGTGCCAACATCCCTCAAGGAGGATGAGATAGATCCTAACTACATGCCCCCACCAATCATGGAGGAGGAGCTAGAGTCACTTAGACCATTCGTGAGATTGCGGGCAGCATATGAGAGTGTGAGTAGGTGACTCTGTTGGGCTGAGAGTGCACTACAGTCAACACAAAATTTAGCAGAGGTAGAGAGACTGTAGGCAGAGTTGGCATAGACATGAGCGGAGAGGGACTAGATGGCAGAAGAGCGGCTCATAGTTGTTGGATGAGTACAAGGTTTGGAGTATGCACTAAGATTCGACAGTTCATGATTGCGGTCGCACACTACCATCTCACGACGTCTAGGGATTGGATCGCGAGCACCAGATCCTGAGGGGTCTAGCTCTCACATACCATTTTGATATTATATACAAGTTTGAGATGTATATGAAAATTTGATATATATATAGACATGCACCTTTGATATTATGATGATGTATCTTTTTTGTATGTGAATGTTAAATGCTATGTGATTAATTAAATGACTTATGGTAAAAAGTATTTAATTAATTTCTTCATGATTTAACAAGAATGGTGTGATCTAATATAAAACATATTTCAGTTTTATCATAGATACAACAGTGATAAATGAAAAAGAATATGCTATATCAAATACACTAATAAGGATTTAATTTAACACAACGAAAGGATGAATAGTATGAAGCCTAAAGTAATTATGAACTTAAATAATTACCTTAGTGTTCAAGACAAATAGGATTTTAGTTTGTCAAAAATAGAGCAATGTGAAAGTTATAACATCAAATAACTTTGAACAACACTGCTATATCACTCATACTATTCAAAGAGGACTAGAGATAATACCGACACAAATGCATGACATTAATAGGTTCTTTAAGGGTTGTCCTATCAAGCTTCGTTAAGAGATAAGCACCAGACCCATAATTAGTAGCAACTATATAAGGTCCCAACCAATTAGGGCTGAACTTATCTTTGTCTTCGTTGTCAGCACTAACAATTCTTTTATTTTCAATAAGAACAAAATATCCCTTAGAAAACGATCTAGGAATAACATGAATTTTGTGTTTGCATTGTAATTGTTTGATGTGAGCTTGGAGAAGTTCGAGAGCGTTGATTGTGTTGTTCATCAAGCATCTCAAGTTGATGTAATCATTGTTCTGTATAAGTGTTGGTTTGAAAAAGGTCTCAAAGAGCAACTCGCAAGGTAGGAATTTCTAACTCCAAGGGCATAATCACATCAGTACCATAAACAAGGCTATAAGAGGTATTTCCTGTGGATGATCGAACATTAGTTCTATAAGCCCAAAGTGCATAAGATATAGTTGTGTATGCCAGTCTTTATGATTATTGTGAATAGTTTTCTTAAGGATCTTTTCAAGAAGTTTATTGGTATTTTCAGCTTGTCTGTTGGATTGTGGATAATACGGTGTAGAGAAACGATGTTGAATGTTAAAATTTGCAAGAAAATTTTGAACTTCGCTATTCTTAAATGGTGTTCCATTTTCTGAAACAATTACAGAAGGGAGTCCAAAGTGAGCAATTATGTACTCTAATATGAATCGACAAATTAATTCATTAGTTGTTGAACGAAGAGGGATAACTTCTACCCATTTTGTGAAATATTCAGTGATAGTTATGATAAATGTATGTCCAGCTAAAGAAGGAGGGGCAATTTTTCCAATAAGATCTAATCCCCATACTGAAAACGACCAAATAGGAATATTGGCACGAAGCTCGACAGCAGGAGCGTGAATCAAATTTCTATGTTATTGGCATTTGTGGCATCGTTTAACATAGGCAAAGCAATCCTTTTCCATATGTCTCCAATAATAACCCATACGAATAATTTTTTGCACTAATGTATGACCTCCAAAATGACCACCACAGGCACCGACATGAGCTTGTTCGAGCGCTAAAGGGATTTCAGAATCTTTAAGACAACGTAATAGGAGAACATTGAATGATCTTCTATACAACGCGTCGACAAGAATGACATATTTAGTTGCAAGTTTATGTAAGTGCTTTCGAGTATTTGTTGTGATAGGTTCAAGAATGGTACCATTGTTTAAGTAGTTGTATATTGTATCATACCATTCATAGGAAGTTGTTTGAGTTATCACCAAAGTATCTTCTAACGGAATATCGATGGAAGGTTTTAAGATGGGATGAATAACAAATGTGAAATCGGTGGGAGGATCATGTGGGGATATGAGATAAGCTGCACTCGCTATTGCATCCACGTGTTAATTATCTTTGCATGGGATGTTATCAATGGTGAATGAGTCAAATTTTTCTAATAACTTCATTACGAGATCCTTGTATCATGATAATTTGTCATGTTTAGTTTGATATGAACCATTGATTTGTTTATGACCAATTGTGAATTGCCAGAGATCTTAATATGTTTAACATGAAGATATAGAGTAGCTTGCAAACTTGCAATCAATGCCTCATACTCAGCTATATTATTTGTACATAGGAAATTTAAACGATAGGATAAGGGAATAGGTTTTCCGTCGGGTGGAATTAGGACTACTCCAGTGCCGGAACCTGTTCAACACTTAGATCCATCAAAAAATAATTCCCATGATTTAACATCAGCAGTTCAGACAGGATCATCAGGAAAGGAATCATTAGTAGGGAAAGGAAAGGGAGAAGGTGCATCGACTAAGTGATTAGTTAAGGCTTGACCTTTGATTGCTTTTGGTGAAACAAATTTAAGATCAAACTCGGTTAACAACATCACCCACTTAGCTAAGAATCCTGAAAGATTAATTTTGTTAAAAAGATATTTAAGAGGATCAAATTTTGTGACAACTTGTACTTCGACAGTTAGTAAATAATGTCGCAATTTACTAGTAGCGAATACAAGAGCCAAAAATTGTTTTTCAATTGGTGAATAGCGTGTTTCACAATCAACTAAGGTAAGATTAATATAGTAAATAGGGTGTTCATTACCTTGATCATCATGTTGATCCAACAATGTTGCAAGAGCATGGGAAGATGTGGCGATGGATAAGATAAAGGGTCGATGTGGCACGACAGGTTGTAAAACAGGTGGAGTGGCTAAATATTCCTTTAGACTCTCAAAATATTGTTTACAATCCTCATTCCAATCGAAAGGGACACCCTTTTTTTAAGGAGATGTGTGAAAGATATGGTTCTATCAGCTAAAGATGAAACGAAATGATGAAGAGCTTGAATTCAACCTTGTAACGTATGCAACATAGAAATATTTCGAGGAGGTGGAATGTTAACGATGGCATCAATTTTATTTGTGTCCAATTCAATGCCTCTACGAGATATGACAAACCCAATAAATTTAACACTATCTATGCCAAAGAAGCATTTTTTTGGATTTAAGCGCATGTTGTATTGTTTTATGTGTTCAAATATTTTACAAAGGACATTCACATTGTCTTGTCATGTTAATGATTTAGCGAGGATATCATCAACATAATCTTCTAAGATTTTGTGAATATAATCATGAAAGATTAATGTCATTGCATGAACTGATAAGTTGCGCTGGCATTCTTTAAGCCGAAGGGCATCACAACCCAGCAAAATGTACCCAAAATAGTTGTAAAGGAAGTTTTTTATTGATCGTGAGGGTTAATAAGGATTTGATTATAACCATAAAATCCACCCATGAATGAAAACAAAGCATGTCCAATAGTTGAATCCACAATCATGTCAATATTAGGAAGCATGAAATCATCTTTTAATGAGGCTATATTCAATTCTAGAAAATCTGTGCATATCCTAATACTATTATCGAGTTTTGCAACTGTGACAATGTTTGAGATCCAAGGAGAATAATCAATGGGTTTAATATTTAGCCTACATCAAGAAGTTTCTCTAGTTCCCCTTCAACACGCAAGGCTACGCTAGGGTGCATTTTACGAATCTTTTGACATAAGAGTTTAGCATTTGGAGCAAGGACAATGTTATGCATCACAATTTTTGGTTCAATTCCTGGCATATCAAAATATTTCCAAGCAAAAATTTCAAGAAAATCATGAAGTAAAGTGGCTATGTCTTCTTGTTCTTCATTATTAAGGAACTTCCCAATTTTAATAATTTTATTTGTATTATGAATATCCATAAGCACATCAATTGTATCTCCTAAATGGAGTGCATTGGATTTAGGACTTTTAGATTTAGAGAAATCTTCAATAATATCACTTGCTTCTTGCTTGGTAACATTTAAAGCATGGGAAATGTGTTTCATGTAAGTACGCAAGGATGGGGTATCATAAACACCGAACATGTATTTCAAGGCCTCATCACTATCAACATACAACCATGAAGGTGGTAGGGTTGGATCAAGAAAATCAGGGTGGGTAATGGTAATTTTATGTTGTGGTTGACATGTGATTATGTTAATGTTTAAGGATGGTCGTTGAGTAGCTTTAGTTGTTGTAGAAAAATAATATCCCAATCTCGTTTTCATTTGTTGCGCATTAGGTTCAATAGGGACACAAATAACTTGTTCACGTTTTCCACACCCTTTTTCGGTATAGCCTAATTGTTTGACAAATTTATAACCTTTCTCATAAAGTCTTTCCATTTCGTGCGGGGTAGGTGGGGATTGATAATCTATTTCATCAAAATTAGTTGTGTATGTTGCATTTTCATCCATATTGTAAGAAATAGATGTTTGAGATGATTGTTCAGGAGTTTGAGTGGACATAATTATTGGTTGTTCGGGTTTCAGGTCTTTCTTTTGCGTAAGTATGTATTCACCCATAAATGAGGGTGTGAATTCTAAAGATCCCCAATCATCACCAAATAATTTAGAGGCCAATTTTGTATCGTTGTGTTCAATTTCAAGAGGGTCAATGTTAGAGGTAGGAATCAATGTTTTTAAAGGACTTGTAACCCCTTTTTCAAGTTGCAAGCAACTTTCAGGCTTAGGGTCTATTTCAATTTGATATATATACGATTTTTGTAAACATACTTCATGATACAGTGAAGGGTACAAGGCACTGCATTCATCTCATGAATCCATGGTTGGTCTAAAAGGAGATTATATGAAAGGTCGTAAGGCATGACATGGATAGGAGTCTGCAAAGTAACCACTCCAACCATAATAGGTAAAGTAATTATCCCAAGCAGTTTCCTTGTTGTATTATCAAATCCTCGAATAGAAATGGAGTTGGGTATTATTTGTGATCTATCAAATTTTAAGCAATCAAGGAGACTCATACTACACACATTAAGGGTAGAACCATTATCTATGAGAGTGCGTTTAATACCTGTGTGATGGAATTGAGCAATGATCATAAAGGCATCATATTGTTTTCGTAACTCCAAAGGAGGAAGCTTGTGTTGATGGAAAGTAATATCAAGACCATGTTTTTGAACAAGAGCTTCCACATCATTCAGAGTTATTCCAGGAGGAATTGTAAGTTGTTTTAATGTGGTTTGAAGAATCGTATTGTAAGTAGGTGAAGTTTGAAGTAAATCCCAAAGAGAGATTTTGGCCGGAGTATTCTTTAATTATTCAACAAGATCATACTTTTTTACAGGTGGGTTATAGCAAGGAGCACTAGGTGGATTAGGTAAAGGTAATGATGGTGGAATTGGTTGTGGCGGTTGTGGGTTATTTTGTGCATGATATGTATGAGCAATATTATCATCACTAGATTGTTGTGATACATGGGTGTTGGGTGGGTATAAAGTGTGGCATGGATGATTAAAGGGATGAAGCGAATGTGAGGGTGGGTAAAGAATAAGTTTAGGTTGAACAACATTAACGTCCTTGATTTTAGAGGTATGATGACAAACGAGAGCGGATGAGTTGGATGAGATGAAGACCTAAAGAGACTCATCTGACAAATGCAAATCATCACTACTAAAAGGTGTAAAGGGTAAACAATCGTCAATTGGTTTAGGATGTTCAAGAAAATATTAGAGGTAGGAACAATGGTTATATCAAGTTGTTGACCACAAGCCTTAGTGGATGACTTATTCGAGATGAAGTCTTGGAGGGCTTCATATAACAAATCAAAGTCATCACAATCAAAAGACCTTTTAGGGGGGATTGATCATTAAGGGTATTAGGTTTCTCATGACAAGAATTAGAGGATGAAGTGAGTAAGACAATGCTTTTAAGGGCTTCATCTAACTGATCGACATCATCACTACTAAGTGGCTTGGATGAGATTGTTTTTCAAATTTGAATCATGTGTTTAATTGGATCATTTGATGTGTTGTGTGATTGGTTGTGGATATTTTCTAAAGTATCCTCAATGTAAGTTGATCTAAAAGGACTATGAAATATGACTGAAAATGGAACTTGTAAAAGCCTAAGACTATCCATAAATGCCATGAAAAGAAATAAACTTTATGCTAAGGAAAATAGAAAGAACTGAATAGAAACATAAAGGAAATAATAGAAAACAGAAAGATGCAATGCAGGAAATGAAAATCTGGAAATGCTAATGAAAAACTGTAAAGGGACTGATTCACCCTAGGTGGTGAATGAGTCCTAGGAGATGAATTTTTTAATGTTTTTCTAATTTTTTTGGGTGTTTTCTGTGAAATTTCAACTCTATATGATGCAAATATAGAGATGCAGGATAATGGATTGAAATAAAGTAAAGAATGCTTTCACTAATGCAATGCTTTTAAGAATCCTAAAACAATGCAAGAGCATGAAATAATGAAAACCTAAGATGCAATTAGACGTAAATCAGAATGTTATTATGTTCAAAAGTTGGGTTCACCAAAATGAAACATAAATTTTTGGGTCCCTATGGACTACTCTTGCACTTCTACGGTTTTTCACCTAAAAGGAGAGAGATAGGGCCAAAAATGCTAATGATTCATTCAAATTAGGATGTGTTTCATGTGATGTGATGTAAAAGAAATTAAATAAATGCAATAGATTAATCTATGTGACTAAAAATGAATTCAAAACTAAGATTTATGACTTGTTTGAAAACACAATGTTGTTTGCAAGAAGACTAAAATAATGAACAAAAATGCAACTTTTAATCAAACAGAGAGCTATTTCCCAAGATGTGTTCACCTGGAAAGCTATAGAGGTCCAAAGAACAATTTGTAAAGTTGATGAAATTCAAACTTGAGCTGACTGGGACTCATTTGCCACCTTGGGCAAATCAGTCCTGGGTCAGGACTTTTTTGCACAAAATCTATTTTTTGACAACTGTGGATCTGAGACAACATCTAACTCAAATCTGCATCTTTAGGTGGGACTCATTCGCCAAGCATGGCAAATCAGTCCATTTTCTTATTCCTGCAAATTCAAAACTTAGTTTTGTACCTTGACACTTGCACAATAAATTCTAACAGAGACTAGTTTCCAAATCTCGGAAAATCCCTACAAAATAGCTTTAAAAAGTTGGTCTAATGGGGGGATTACCTTGGTCAAACCCCTAGGTAGGTAATTAAACCTTGAATAGATAAAAATTTGCATAAACCCTAGTCTTAGATGTGTTAAAGACTAGGAAAGGCTGAAATATAAGATAGGTCCTATTCTATTGCTCTAGAACAAGACATGCAAGATTGATTGAAATGATGCAAGATCTCTACCCTAGAAACCTTACAACACATGAAACATGGATATAAAATGACATGCAAATGCTAAATAAACACAATGCAAACCTTAATATGAAGATAGAATGAAAATGGAAGATGGAATCAATAGGAAACCATGTCCTTAGGCATGATTTGGTGGCTAGTTGGACCTCTTCACCCTAGATTTCTTCATGATTCACCATAGGAATCCATCATCAACCCTTTGCAATGTTGGATCTTGACAAGATTAGTGAGCTTCATGACTTGCAAAAACCCTAGTTTGTTGTCCTAAAACTTCAACTTTTGATGATGAAACTTGTTGTAGAATACTTTGCTTTTGAAATTACTCTTGAAGAATGATAATGAGATCATGAGAGATGAAAAACATTGTATAAAAAGACTTAAAATATGTATTTATAAGCAATAACACCTTATTTTCCCCTTAATTAGACCTAAGAGGCCGACATTCACCAGAAACAAAAGTTAAATTTATTGAATTCCCACTTGATTTTGAATTTTCCCTCAAAGGGGACTTATTCAGGCCACCCTTGGCGAATGGGTCCCACTAGAGGGGACTCATTTTCCCAAGGTGGCGAATGGGTCCCACTACTGTTGTTTGAAGATGGGTTGTCGGGGTATAATGTTATTAAATGTTGTTTGTCGGGTTTTATGTGATTTCACATGTGAAACGAGCCTTTAGATCAAAATTAATAGGTCTAAGGGTCCTATAAATGTCGTTTTGAACGGAAACAATGTGACAAGACTAAAAAGTGGGTCTAATTATGCGAGGAATTGTCTCTTTTATCAAGAGGGTCCAATTTTCTATGACACATAAATGTATTGGATCATTGTCTTTTTATGTACAATGTCAAATAGCATAGATCATTCATACATTCAATATATTTGAGTATCTTAATTTACTTGGTCTTGTCTTGCAAGATTTAATCCATCATATGTCACTTAAACTAAAAGATTTAGATTCTATTTGGTAATCCTTTGCCTACATTTATTACTCCATATGTTAAGTTAGAGAGGTTTACTATTAAGATAAATCTTTAACAAAAGGTTATATGACATTACTTAAACACCAACTAACATGACATTAACATTGATACGATAAATGTTTACCCAATGGAGACAATTTGAATGAATCATTCAAATAAAATAATTTCTTACACCAAATTACAAAAAAAGGAAATGAGTAGTTGATAGAAAATAGTTTGATACAAACTCATAATGCTTTCTATTTCTTAAAAATGGAGTCTCTTACACTTTTCATAGATTTTCTAACTAGCCCTTTGCACAAAGTATGCTAATTCTATTACAAAAGAGTAACAATGTTCATCTCACACAAATGATTGACATTTTTCAACTCTTGTTACAATCTAAAATTTGTTATGCAATAAGCACTTTAAAAAGTGCCTCTTAGGTCCAAGATCTCCAACTAGGGATTAGTTACATAAATGACAACTGACTTAAAACCATAGAAAGACACAAAAAAAGGTGATACTCATCCTTATTCTTGTTAGCTCTTAGACATAGTCTAATCTTACAAATGGAGGATGGTAACTACCACAAGTTATCTCAATATAGTTGATAAGAAATACATTCAAGATATTTTATATGAGCATTTTCCAACATGAAGAAGTGGGAGGTTACATAGGGCATTTACCCTTCATGCTCTAAGTATGAATTATTTTAAAATTTTACCTCCCCATTATATTCAACCATCTACGTGATGTGGAATGGTTTTCTTCTCATACCATTGGGACAACATTAAAAGCATCATAGGCCTAGACCATAGTTATGAGCACTTACGCACAAATATGTGGATAGCGAGAGGTTAAAAGGTTAAACCATTCATACCACCATACAAAAGATTGTAACACACTTTCACCATAGGCACTTCCTACAAACTCAAAGATTACTAGGCATAAATCAATGTAATTCCAAGACCCTTCCATTTAATGTCACTAGTAGCTATTTTGAGACTTCTCATTAAATGAAGTGCTTTGACATGTTGAATAAATTTTTGTTTTGGAAAATAGGAGCTAGGTTTGGTTAAAGCTTAGGAAGCCTAGACATCATCATCATATGGATCATCTTCTCTCGGACTCTATTTTTGTAATAACCAGTCCATCATCTTCAGAATCAGAGTATGCATGTCTCTTTTGTGATTTTGTTGAAACTAGAGAATTTTTCTTGCCATCATTAGAGTCTTCTAGACCTGTAGATGCAAGAAGATCTTGGGAATTTTTTGCATCATCTTGTGCCTTATCACTCATATAATTTTCCTCATGTCTTCCATATAAGAATCATAAGCCTTGTGGTCCTTATCCTTCTTATTTTTCTTCTTTTCCTTCTTTTGTTTCTTGTTAGACTAACTAGCCTCATCATTGTCATCATCCCTTTCCTTACGCTTACTCTTCCATAATTCCTTCACACATTCAAATTGCTCTTCTTGTTGCATCACCCATCGAAGTTCTTCCTCTTGCTTTCTCCTTTCCATCTGAATCCTTCGTTCTTCATCATATTTTCATTTCGCTTCATCAGCCAATACAAGTTAGCATGCTACTTTAATTGTTTCTTTTTCTTTAAGCTAGACATCTATTTTTAGTTCCATGTTTCCAATCATACATAAAGCATTTGATAAATTTTTATCCACCTTAAGTGCATCCCCATTCAATTCTAGGCTTGGTGCATTGTAGAAATAGATTCCAAGAGAAGATGATGCATACAATGACGATGGATAAGCTACTACAAAATTTTAGTCAATCAAATATGCTTTGTCCCTTCCAAATCCATTTGACATAGTTAAATGAGATCAAGTATCAAAAACCTCAAATGAATCATCTATATGTTATCTTTTCATTTTTCCTCTTTCTTGTTTTTTATGGGAAACCTATTTTAGTCTTTATTTTATAACATTTTTTGTGTCCTTCAATGTATTATGCTTTATCTTTCTATCAAATTCTACATTAAAAGAACCTATAATTGAAAATAGATTAATTCATCTATTTTTATTTTATAGTCCCAAATAGGCGGATTAAATTATTGTGCTGTTAAAAAAATCTTGTACAATGTAATGTCCCCTTTTCAAAATGAAACCAAGTTGAAACTCAAATGCTCATCGTTCATTTCCCATGGGCCTTGGGGATTTTTCTTTTGGAAAATAAGAGCTAGGTTTGGTTAAAGCTCATGAAGCCTAAACATCATCATCATATGGATCATCTTCTCTCGGACTCAGTTTCTGCAATGGTTCATCATCTTCAAAATTAGAGTATGCATGTCTCCTTCATGATTTTGTTGAAACTAGAGAATTTGTCTTCCCATCATCAAAGTCTTCTAGACTTGCAGCTGCAAGAAGATCTTGGGCATTTTCAAAATCATCTTGTGCCTTATTGCTCATATAATTTTCCCCATCTTCCATGGAAACATTAGGTTCCTCCATATAAGAATCATAAGACTTGTGGTCCTTATCCTTCGTGTTTTTCTTCTTTTCCTTCTTCTGTTTCTTCTCATACTGACTAACCTCATCATCGTAATCATCCTTGTCCTTACGCTTACTCTTCCATAATTCCTTCACACGTTCAAATTGCTCCTCTGGTTGCATCACCTGCCAAAATTCTTCCTCTTGCTTTTTCCTTTCCATCTGAATCCTTCGTTCTTCATCAGCTCTCTGTTTCACTTCATCAGCCAAGAAAATTTGGCATGCTACTTTAATTGTTTCTTTTGCTTTAAGCTAGTCATCTATTTTTAGTTTCATGTTTCCAAGCATACATCAAGCATTTGATGAGATTTTATCCACCTTAAGTGATTCCCATTCAATTCTAGGATTAGTTGGATCTCATTATGAGCCCGAGCCATGGCTGCAAGACGTAGATATGCATCCACATAATCAGGAAACTTGAACAATTTTGGCCTATATAAAAGATTTTCTTTTTCAGTATCATGTAGTTGTTCAAAACAACCTGGTAAAAGATTAAATAGTGTTGTGACTCTATCCCATGGTAACTCAATTGAAACACCACCTTCTTCTAGTTGATAGAAGAATTCCATATCCTTAAAGAGCATAGAAAAAAACTGCAAAATTGGCATTGGGGATTTTATTTATGAATTCAACCGAAATACCATTTCCTAATGCCTCCATAAAAGTTTGTTGAGCCAACTCTAGTTCATCCCATGATCAAAATGAACAATCAATTTTGTTTAACAATTCAATGGATTTTTGACTTTTAGAATCATAGCTTGTTTGAAATCACCTATTTTGGGCTTTTTAGCCATATGCCAGCAAGGTAGTGAACTGTTTGATAAAAATGCTTTGGTGAACATGTATGAAATGTGGTAGCATAGATAAAGGCCGATGAACTTTTGGAAAAATGCCTCAAGAAATGTGGTCTCATGGTGGAATGCCATGAAGGAATTCCATGACAAATTGAATTGGTATGGATTGTCATGGCATTCCATCACCATGAGACCACATTTCTTTGAGGAATTTTTTCAACCAATTCACCGCCTTGTCTATGCTATTGCTTACTATTATGCTTTGATAGTTTTTTTCCAAGCATCCATAGCTTGTTTGAAAGCACTTGTTTTTGGCTTTTAGCCATAGTAACAAGGCAGCGAACTATTTGATAAAATGATTTGGTAGACAAAATGTATGAAAAATGTGGTAGCATAGACTAGGTAGTGAATTGTTTGAAAAAATGCCTCAAAGAAATGTGGTCTCATGGAATGCCATGAAAAGAAAATGTAATTGGCAGCTGCTCCTAGTTATTAGTTATGCAATGTGAAGTAATTACATAACTGCTTAGGTTGACTTTGTAAAAACTATATTGTAATTGAAATTTTGTCATCTATCAACATCTAGTTATTAGTTATGTGCAATGTGAAGTAATGCTTTGAGTTTGAAAGATGTGCAATGCAATGTAATCGACAATGCAGATGATTATGAACAAATAATTGATACCAATTCATAATATACCCCTATATTCCAACCTAAAATACATAAAAAATCCAATCATACATAGTATTATCAACAAATAATTGAGACCAAAATTTGAGCACCAAATTAAATATTCTTGTCCATTGATTGCTTCAAATAGATATTACAATATAACATAAGTCTCCTCATATATGTTTCTATAAATTCCTATGATGATGATATCAAAATTCGGTCTTGGTTTCTCTTTTATAAGAGAAGCAACACAGACCATTACAAAATATGACATCTTTTCAAAATTCATGCCTTTTCATATAAACTAAACTAAACATTAGTTTTTCTTAAAACATAAAATAGAGAAAGCAGATAACTAATGAATTCTGCAACACTCGTGACACCGTAGTCCGTTAATCTCCGTAAGGCACCTGTGATCACTGAAGATCTGTTCAAGGTCCTTTCTCCATATTAGTGTATCTGAATTTGTGGTTCTTCCACTGTGACAACCCCAAGGCCTACTGTTCGGGGGGAGGATCCATATACCTCTGCTCCCACTCGTACATTGTATAATGATGTGGCCATTTGTATTCTTGAATTTTCAATATATTTGTAAGGTAAATAGTCCATCGACTGTCTAGTAACGCCCTGCCATCCATGATAAACTTAGAATATCCAACATCCAACACTATTAATCCATCCATGATTAAGTTGAACCTTTCAAGACTCAACTCACCATCCTTTAGTATGCGAGTGATGCACTTTGGAACAATTTGGCCAAATTCACTCTTGCATTCATTAAGGTCCTTTAGGTGGTCATCATCTTTCAATAGTTTTGGAACAAACCACTAATTTAGTGTATGAAATGAATCTATTCTTGTTCTAATCTTTTGGTCCTCTCCTTGCATTAATTGGAATTCATCTATAACTATTTTGGCCATCTTCTCTGTAGGTTTTAATGTTGCAGGAGTAGGTTTTAATGTTGCAGGAGCCTCAGTACTCCTCTGTAAGATTCTGCACAAGGTTACCAATGTGTGGTGTATGGGCTTCCAGTTCTTAAAAAGGGGATCTAGTATGGGTACATGTGTTTTCATCTGATCAATTTCCTATGTCAGTGAGTTGTAGCAATCATACACACTTTCCAACTTACCCACAATTAGCTTTATCCTCTGCTCGAGGACCTTCTCTAAAACATTGCAGATTTGCTTATTCACTCCTTCCTTAACCTCATTGTTGGCTTTCTTTAACTCTTCAATCTCCTGTCTAAGAATGCTGACTTGTTCAGTAGAAGCACTTTCTATATCAATTGGTGGAGCAGGAGGATTTTGGTATAACATTATTTCCTTGTTCTGTGAGGGGCTCGCTCCTTCAATTGTTCCTTCAACTTCACATTTTCCATGAAAAATTTATTGACTTCATCATTTAAAAACTTTTCTTCCTTTTCATACTTTCCCAATCTAGCTTCCATCTCCTTAACTGCAGCTCGGGTGAACATAACTGAATGTATTTTCATGGTTGCAGCCTCTAGAGGAGATGTATCCTTTAATGTTTTCAACATAGCTATCCCTTTCATTTCTTGCACTACATCTAGTAACCTTGGTTTTTGTGTACTCTTTTGTTTGGCCCACAATGCCAAAAGTTTCAATCTTAGGATTATACCCTATGCCACTTATCCCTTCATCTGAGTTAAATTCAAAAATGAGCATTGGGTCCTCCTGTTTTCTCACTTGATCAAGTAAAAACATTTTCTTTAATTCCATACTAGGGATAATAAGTATATTACTTTTCAAAATCATCTCTTTAACCTCTTGTGGGATAACATCAATATTATCAATCCTTAATTCATTAAATGTTTGGGCTACTATCTGGTCATGCTAGGATTCCTCAGCTCCCATCTTATTTATTTCAACCCTCACTTCAAATTCTCTCATTTTCATCTTAATCCAAAAGTATTTAAATTCAAGAGTTTTAATAAATTCATCATCTTCCAAGAACTCTCGGGCTGCAACTACCCTGTCATCCTCATGCATTTCTCTTTTTCCTTGTACCTCAATATCGACTCTAGCTTCAAGCCTGTGGGCTTCAGTTTCAAGCATAGGTTGGTCCACTTCAACATCATCCTTGAAATTTCTTAACACATTAATTGCTTCTTCTATATCTCCAACCTCCTCACTTATTTCATAGGAAACAAGTGGGTCTATCTCTTGTGTCTTTTTTTTTTTAGAGGGTGGTTATTTAGGAGGTGATCCTAAAGAAGCATGACATATTGAAACAATATCTAGAGTTGGTTCTGTAGTTACAATACCACCCGGTCTTTTGGGAGACAATTTGGCAAGTCTCCCCATATCTGTTGTAGTCTTAAATAATTCATGACACTTAACCATTATCATATCAATCCTCTTGATAGGATCTGATTCCTTTATGAAATAACCCAAGAAATCACCGTGCTTCATCTTTCTTTCTTCCTCAAGCCTTTTCATAATCTCCTATTTTCTCCTCCTCTCATATACCTCTTGAGGAGTGAAAATTTTTATGATTACATCTTCTTCATAATCAACCTGGAAAGTAACCATAGCCTTGGTAAGGATGGTGTGTCTTACAAAATTCATGTGACCCTCAAGGTCAAAAGCTCTTTCCTTTCTAGACTGTAAAGAGTACCTTGTTTTTAGATAATTTTGCAACTCTTCATGTGTATCGGATCCCACTAATAGTTCCCAACATGTCAAATTGGGTAGAAATGTACCCTTCCTTTGTTTTCTCATGACATCCTTTTCCATCCATAGAATATGTCACATGAACTCTAAAAAGGCTAATCGAAGGGGGACAAACTTTGACAGTACATGTGGGGCCTGTGGGCATCCATAAACCCTAATTATTGTGGTATTTAGTAGAAAAAACCAATCACTAAAGTTATGAGTATGGCCTTGCTCAGGTTTCAAAGCCAGAGGTCTTAAAAATTGTAGCACAAGTGTGTGTAGTATTGGTGGTTGGAGGCCAAGAACTCTCATAATTTTGTACACAAAGTCATCATGGAATATCGCATAATTTGAATTCTTACATCTATTGTCCCATATATAACACCATAGTTGCACTGGCAGCAAATTCCCCTGCTTGTCAATTTGACCCAAACACATCCTTTTGGTCCATCTATCTTTACTATGGTATAATTTCAGGTGGCACATCAAATAATATTCCCTGAATGTTATGGGGGCTCTATTTTCCTTGACTTGCGAAAATCCTTCATGCAATGCTTTCTCAAGATATGGGGAAAAATAATATTCAATGTTCATCTCAGGGTTTTGGATCCTCATAGCCATCACCATTAAACTAATTATAATTCACTCTTCTACATCTATCCCTAGTACTTGACAGAGAGAAAAGTAGGTTTTCTTGAAATAGAATTGGAAATACGAGACTTGAAATGGTTCAGTAGCAGAAGGGGATATAGGAATCACCCTGTTGTTCACACCCCTTTTCATGTAAATGGGGACTTCATCACTTCTATGGGTTTTCCTCAATCTAGTATATTCTTCTTTACTTCTTTGCAAATCAATTTTAGTCAAGGCTTGTTTGTTTATGTCAAAACATTCAAGTATGGCCGCTTTATTCAACACAACTAATGGTGAACCATCTAGAAATCTCACAGACCTAGTAGCAGGATGATAACTCTGAGCCAATACTCTGATGAACTCTACATCTATAAAAACATTTGGGACAATTAACTTGGCCAAATCTAATGCCCATGGATTTGACACCAAAATCTTGCCCTCCCTTTTTTCATAAAAATACCAGAATAGTTCCCACCTAGAGATAGGGATAAGGGAATTTCTTAAATCCTCTCTCAATTGATTGAGGGAGTATATCCATGATAAACTATTGTAAGGACCTCTTTTTAACCTTAGATTCTTCCTTTTTAGTTTCAGGTTCTTTCTTCTTGGGCGGCATTATTTTTAACTATCTTCCTTCTCCTATACTTCTAAAATGCAAAATGACAAACACTCTTGTACTTGTAAAACTTAATTCACAATAGTTTTGTGCACTTACCTGGGTTACAATGGTTGCAGAGCTTAACCTCCTTGAACTCCCAGTTCCCCGCATGATAATTTTTGCAAATGAGTGCAAAGAGAATGTCGAATTCTTGGTTTAATGGCTTCAGAGCTTAGTCATGTCAACATTAATATCAACCTTATGCCAAATATTTTGATCGTAGTTCGAGTTTGAACATGCACCATTTATTTTATAAGATCAAACGATTGATGTGATTTGTGCATTTAATACCGCTTTATCACCACCACTTTCTATAACTGTCGCGAGATAGAGGGGTATAAACCATTATACCGCATGCTTCTTTGCATTTCACCGTGGGGTAGCAGGATCCTTACCTCTATACTACAAGCTTCACTTGTTTAACCCATGGTACTACAGTTTACATTGATGGTCACATATGGCTTACTGCCATACTGCATGCTTCGTCACATCCTTCTGCGGTATAGCGGTTCATACCGCCCTACCGCATGCCTTTATGATCTTCCTCACGGGATGGCAGGTTATTCCCTGCTATACCACACCCTTCATTTTTCCTTCTCGCAGTATGGCGGTTTATGATGTATTTAAATTCTCTCATACCGCCCAACCGTGTCTTCATCATAATACTTCTGCGGTATGGCGGTAAATATCTTCATGTTGTCTATTACACACCACCAGCCCGCTTAGGGTTCAAATTACTGCTGAGGGATCGCAGTAATAGGCTATTAAGGGATTTGGAATGTTTTTAGCTGGACATGTTTTTTCTTAAGTATATAAGATGAATTTTTGGCTTTGTATAGGTCTTTTAGTGTCAATAAGATCTAAAAAAATAATATGTTCAATAAAAAATAAAAAACGAATATAAGGGTCAAGGCTCAGGTCATGGAGCTTAAGGTTAATTGTGATGATGAAACTAGGCAAAATTTTAAGGTTCTAACACACCTCATGATGAACTAGACTATGTTTTTCCTTCATCTTGCTCATGTTATGTTTTTATGAGTTCTTCTCTTGTGGATATATCCCTAAGGAAATTTTTTCTGATACTTGTAATCATAAATATCTTCTTGGTTTTTGACTGCAAATTCTTCTTAATCTATAAACTGAATTCTATTTTAAGTTTCAACAATTATCAACTTATGAACTCAATAAAGTTGTACTGATTCAAGTTGTTGATTTATACATTATTGTTTATTTGAACTTCAGGAAATGAATACAAGGACTATAAGGCGCAAATTAGATGATAGTGATCATAATGCTGAAATTCCAGTGAAAGAATATGAGTACGTGCGTACTGAAAAAGTGGCCAAGAATAATGAATAGTTTTTTAGTCTTGGTTTGAAAAGGAAAGTTGTAAATTCACTAAGTAGTATATTATTTTTTTAATAGTGTTTAATGAAATTTTATAAGCAAGAGCTTTATGTATATAAGACATAATATGATATATATTTTTTTGTTTTATAGGAAACAAAAAGAGTGCAAAGAAAATGTGGAGAAAAGAAAAAATGAGAGAAAAGATACAATGTCGCCATATCTTAGAAGTTGACGTTTTTGTGATTCAACAAATGTAGTTTGTGAAAACAATAAACTTTGTGATGATGTGTAGCCTGGTATAGCAAATGGTGATGTGCAACCTGATATAGCACATGGTGATGTGCAAACTGATATAGCACATGGTGATGTGCAAACTGATATAGCACATGGTGATGTGCAACGTTGTGATGATATCTTAGGAATAAGACTAAGAGAGATTAATGAAAAACATCAGGGAAAATGAACAACAGGTCTACAAATTCTTTTTTCAACATTAAAGGGTGTGTTTAATGATGTGGAATATGTGCAGACCGGTACTGATCTACCTACTCATGCCACACCTGATGTGGCCAAGGAGCATGGATTTTCGGTTAATGGAAGTCATGAAAAGAGACCGCTTGCATCTACTGTGCCTCATAGTGCACTTGTTGCATCTAGAACTTTTGATGGAACTAGTGGATCAACCAAAAATACTAGTAGTGATAATTTAATAGAAGATGTGAATGATTTTTCCAAAAGAAAAAGATTTAGTTAAGATTTGTACAGATCTACAAAGAGGAATGCAAAAGAAAGAAAATTAGAAGGCAAGAAGCCATTCTTGCTTGAGGTATCGAGAGATAGTGAGCCCACTAGGCCAAATGCTGCAAAGTGGGCCACTGAGTTGTGTGTAAGATGTAGGGCCCATTTGGATATTTGCAAATCAAATTTTGCAAAGCAAGATCCATGAGATGTGGAAAATGTTATACAAAAAATGGAAAATTATTTTGAGACTACGGGTGGAAAAATCTCTAGAAAATATTACAAGCAAAGGATGAGAATTTTGATGAAAAATTATAGATACAGTTGCAGAAAAACAATCATGGAGGGAAAAGATATGTTTGACTCCAGTCTATCTCCCAAAGAATGGGAGGCATTGAGATAAAGTATGCATTCCAAAGAATATTTGGCAAAGAGTAATAGAGGCAAGAGAGATTAATGTGAGGATGGATACTCACATTGGCTAAGACGGGTTACCGCATCAAAAATGGAAAAAATTTCTAACAAGTGGATAAATGCACAAAGACTGAGTCCGCGAAGCGATGGGATTTTATAACAGGAAAAAATTGAAATTGGCTTGCAAAAATGGGATCCAGAAGCTTTTTAATAGAAATGAGATCGGATTTAGGTTTTGGGACCACAAACCAAAAAGCGAGTCCCCATTTCATAAAAATATTTTATGAATTTAAAATAGGATCTACGTTTACAAAAACATAAATAAATATTTTTTTTTATGAAATGGGATGGACCCGTTTCTTAAATTCATAATTTTTTTTTTTTATGAAGCGGGATACAGTTTTTAATTTTAATTTTTTAGTCCGAGGTTTTGTTTTTCTTTTCTTTTTTTGAGTAAAGGCTTGGGGACTGAACCTAGGCTGGACTGGTTTGACACCAAGTTGAAGGTCGGCAGTATCACCACGAAAATAGTGACTTTAGGCATATGTCGAAGACTTTTTTTTTTCAGAAGAATTTTTTGACAAAATTAAAACCCATTATAGATGAGACAGTGTAGATTCTAAATATATATATATTTTTTTACAATTGAATTATTTTTTCTATTTTCAATTAATTTCTGATGAAATAGGTCCATAAACTTGAATTATTAGTGTTTTTTAGTATTTTAATAACTTTTTATTAAAATAATTTTTTGAAAAAAAATAGTACGAAAGCGTACTCCAAACAATTCTTTTCAATTTGAAAAAAAAATGATAAGTTTAGGCCATCTTATGTGTGACTCAACTTCTTGCTAGCACCAAGTGTATGGCTTTTGGTTCAATTTACATTTTTGTTTCAATTTTTATTGAACTAATATATGTTGAAATTGACATTGTATTTTAGGTGGAAAATAGTAATAGAGAAGTAGGTGTAGAAGATATTGTCAATTATATGGCAGCACTAGATGCTAGTAAATCTAAGAGTAGGATGAAGTTGAAATCTAGGTTTTCAACATAGATTTCATAACCATCTATATTCAATGCGTAGTATGAGCCTCTATAGATCATGCCAACTCATATGAACTAGGGTACCAAAAGGTAATGAATTGCATATTTAGTCTCAATCAACAAGTTACGCAATTGGTTGAATCTGTTAACCCCATAGTTTTTGCATGGAATGAGCATAATAAATCTATGGATTCAGATGAGGTAAATGATCTATTGATCTCATTTCTTCTTGTTTGGAAATTTTATATAAAAATGCCTCTTAATATGTAGATTATTGAAATATGAGCGCAGGAGAATCCAACCCATTTTCTTTATTGTTGGAGTGATCCAAAAAATGTTCTTTTGGACAAATTTATAGCTTGGATTATTTACTTGACTATTGAATGCTTTATATATTTTTTTGCACGATGGTTAAACCACATACAAAGCAATTTTATCAAAACAATAGAAAAACAAAAATGCCTTCATGGTGTCAACAGAGGTGTTGATATTGATAGTGATGAAGTGGACAAGAATGTGCAACACAATCATCTTAGTTGTCCTGAAGTTGAGGTAATTAATATAATAGTTGTCAGTTATCTATCCCAATGTTTTGTCATTCTTCATGCTTAAAATGTTCTTTTGGACAAAAAATTATAGCTTTTGCATTCTTTACTTGACTTATATTAATTTTTACATGATGATTAAACCACATGATGCAGAGCAATTATATGAAAGAAAGACAAACAGAAAAAGCCCCTGTTAATAGAACTCTCTGCAAAGCTATACAACTTAATTTCTGCAATGACGTTGATAGTGGTTATGATGACGAACTCGACGAGCATTCACATGATATTCATAGTGGTGGTCGTGTTGAACTCGAGGTGAGTGCTATGAAACCACATGAAAGTAAGTACTATTCAAGTAAGTAATGTTTTTTTTTATTATGTAAATAAGGGTAATCATTATCTATTTGATAGAAGCTGGTTAGAATAGTAGTGAAGTATAATTAGCTAGTATACATAGATTATGGAATTAAGGGAGAACATATAACTTACATATGGAAGCTTAGAGCTTAGTTGTAATAGAGTGTTTTAGAAAAGAGCATATAAAAATTGATTTATTCCAAGACATAAGACATTACATACATCTATCAAAAACAATATAATGTGTGTTCTATATCTCAATATAATGTGTATTTTTTTTGTTTTTGTAGACATTTATTGATAAACTCCAAGAAGAGGATACAATTGAGGTGTTGGGTCCGCATGATGGTGCTGCTACGGGCATTGGGTAGATTCACTCACTATCTATTGTACATGGAGTCAACTTGAAAGGAACAGGAGATGCAAATGTGTGTATTTTACAGGTCTCAAGTAACATACCCCTTCCTCATCCAAATAAAATAGATGGAGCAGTCTGTCTGAAAGAGAAACAAGGGATCTTCGCATGGTGGCCACTAAAATATTTGAAAAAAATTACAGTGTTAGCTGTTGTAGACACTAAAAAATGTCCTAATCGATATCATATACTCGAAACAAATTTACTAACATCATTTCCTCTTTAAACCCATCTTCTTTTCGCTTAATTGATTAAATTAGCCTAGCTATTTAATTAATTGCATCATTTTCGTCCATTAACCTAATTCATCAATTCATGTTAATTCATCCCCCTTCACGCTAACATTTCATCTCATTAAATTAAATACATCAAAATATTTAATTTAATTCCTTAAGTCATCTTTACGGCTAATTAAATAACCTAAGTTGTGCAATTAAATATCATTCATCTCCCCATTCATTAAATCATTTAATTTTAATATCCTTTAGTTCTTCTAATCCCTATTTTGATTTAAAATCTTTTGTTAATTAGCAATTAAACTAATTCACCTAATAACTTCTAAAAAGGGAATATTCGCCTATCCTTTTTGCACAATAAAGTTTTCTTTTAATTTGCAAAATGCTTGCTTTAATCCTCACCCAAGTAAGATATTCCAAAGAATATTTACTACATTCCTCCATCATTTGAAAAGGGAATATTTTCACTTTCGGCTAACCAAGCGAAGTTTTAACCTTTAACCTTTTGGAACAAAGTCACCTTTGACTGGCCATATATTGAGTAGGTCAAAGAGATGTGTTGTTTGAGGCAAGTGTAGGCCACGCCGGTAAATTTCATCTTGCATTCTCATCATTGATGAGAATCCATGATCCATGCTTCCAATTTCTTTCATCCTTGACCGTTGATTAGCTTTTTTGATCTCAACCATTCATTTCTCATTATCTCTCCTATAAATAGGTCACTATTTGGAAACAAATGGATCCATCTTTCAATTGCAAACTTATGTTGTTTGAATCTCATTTGCACTCACACTCATATTTCTCCTTTTAAGCTTGTTTTTGAATTGAAGATTTAATTACATAATAACTTAGAGCATCCATTAATGGCTTCAATACATCATCTTAGTTTGTATGAATTAGGGTTTCATCTTTTAGCTTAGAATTAGCTTAGATTGAAAGCTTAGTAATAGCATAATTAGATCATTTGTAGCATAAAATCATGGTAACTTAGCTTGCATCATGTTCATTTTTACCATAAACTAGGTTTTCATCCATTTATCACAATGGTTTCATTGATTCTCTTCCATAGAATTGTCTGAAACAGGCTCACCAATCATGGGATTGGGAAAGGGTTGTTGTTTCACATCAACACGACACCAATTCTAAAACAGGATAAGTTTTAAATGGGTTAAAGTAGGAATTTAATTTTTTTTGTGTAGTTTGTAACTTTCAGTTTCAATTAAATGTTTAGTTTAATCTTTTCAATTTTAATGATCTTGTTTGGTAGATGCAGGTTTATTTGGGTAGATTATGCTTCAATTCATCATGGATTAAGTGTAATCGATCCATACTGACAATCATCATCTCACATTCTGGCGCTAGGAGGGAAAACAATTAACTTGATACTTTTTTAGCTCGAATTCCATTTGTTTGCTGTTTTGCGTTATATAGTGACACCCAAACTACAAACAACAACACTTTTTGAATAGCGTCGCCATCACAATTTGAAATCCCAACATTAAATTAATGCACCAACGTTGATTTAAATCTGGCGACACTTATTTAATCTGGAGGTATCAAAAAGTTCAAATGGTGACGCTGAAACTTCACCAGAGTGATGCCAAAAAAATTCAAACCATGATGCTACTGAGAGTAGTGACGCTGGACCAAATCCTGACACTATTGTGCTCACTATTTTTGCTACAGAGTGATGCCCGTTTGCACCAAAGCGACGCCCATACTTCAAATCGTGATGCTATCGTGTTCAACAATGCCCAACCAGGGTAAGAAATTTTATGCTTGTTTTTTTTTGACATGCGATTTAATTTATTTGATTTATCTGACCACTGATTTTCTTCTGACTGTGTTCTGGTTGTTAGACTAACAAGGTTTTGTAGGTTCAAAGACATGGAGCTAAAGTAAAGAAATCCTTTTCTATCTTGAATTCTATAATTGTAACAAGTGTTTAACACTTTGGGGCAATTATAACTCAACTTTCATGCTTTCTTCTTTATGCTTTAGGACAACTAATTTTCCATTCAACTTAAAACTTACAATCTTAGGACCAACTAGATTTCAATTGGGCTTAAAAATCATTTTCAAAGTTGGCTAAAATTGAACCCTCATCATTGTTTTTTGGGTTTAAAATGAATGCTCAAAGTTGGATAAAATTGAACCTTCACATCATCATTTTAGTTTGGGCTTAAAATTGAACAAGGCAACTTCATATTTCATTTGGTGCTTAAAATGAACTCATCAATGCTTTGAAGGGTTAAAATTTACAACTGTTTGCTATGTTTTGTGATTTTCAACATTGTTAGTGGATGCATATGCAATTCTTTGGTGCCATTTGACGACCATGAGAAACAAAAACATTCCTTAACACTTTGTAAAATCACCTACATCTTTCAATTTGAATTAAAAAATTGAACCCCCTTGCAAGTGTGAGAAAAAAATATAGTGTGTGTTCTCTCTTTGTTCCCACGAATGAAGATGATCGAACTACGGATGTACTTCCTCGCTATTGTTTATCTTTAGAGGGCCTGCCTTGGTGGGAAAAAGTGCTCACCCCAAGGGAACAACCCAAGCGGTAATGAGCTAACACCAAGCTTTGCCAAACCACAATATAAATGTGTGGTTGCAATGAAAATTGTGATCAATGGGAAGCAGT